>JAYJMB010006813.1:0-10717 GCA_036873735.1 Pouteria campechiana | reverse complement strand
TCTCTCTCTCTCTCTCTCTCTCTCTCTCTCTCTCTCTCTCTCTCTCTCTCTCTCTCTCTCTCTCTCTGCGTGTGTGTCCTACAAAAGAAAAGAATGTTACTCTCTGGCTGTCAATTTATTCAAGTTTTACAAAATTTCGCAACTTTGCGGTGCTTTGCAATTGAAAGGAGGAGAAAATACTCTGGATCATTGGGAGACATTTCTGTCCTCTTTAGTCCTTCAATTGATGTTTAGTCAGTCAAAATCGCCTTTTTTATTTTTATTTTTTTATAACAGTACAACGCTGTATTTTGGTGACAACTTTCTTTAGAAAAATTAACGAACTGTTTGTTGTGTGGAATTTTAGTCTTTGAGATCTTTCTATCCATATATATTTTGACTATTGAAACATTTTTATTCCTGCAAAGATTATCCTCAAAAGTGACGTCGATTTTACAATCCCGCCAGTCTTTTATAAATGAAGTTCTTCTTATCTATTCTCACAAATCCTAACTATATAATCATTGCAGTCATTCAAAATATGCATCAATCGTACCATCATCCTTTAAAATACTAAACCATACATAAACAATTTGCATAAAAGCACATCTTCGAAACGGTCTATTCTTCTTCATCTTCCTTGGGCTTGATTTTCTTTGGGGCAGGGTGAAACGTTCCAACCTGTAATGGGAAAACAACGTAAATGGATTATGTTTGACTCATGAGTCAATTAGAGTAGGTTGGTCTGTTCCTATTTAGTATCACAAATCAAATTAAAGAGAAGCACTAACTGAGATTCTCCAACATGCTGAGCCTTTAACCATTATGAGTCTATTTCAAGTTTTCAGCCACCAATGTGCACAGCTATCCGTAATTGGTTTTGGAAGCCAACAACGCCAAGACCTATAGAAAATGTTGCATTTGATACCAGTCCTCGCATCTCTATTGCACCTAACACCTGGTAAGGCCTGGTCATCAAAAGCACTAAAAAGTATAAAGAAACTATAATGTACTAAACCTTTCAAAATAACCGGAAAAAAAAAAAAAAAAAACCCATCCGGAGAACTGATCACCTGAGACAGTATTGTCTTTTCCACAAACATACGGTCACTGCTGATGTCTAAGTCAGCAATAGGAAAACAGCAGTCCTTAAAGTCAAGATGTGATGGCACTGAGGCAAGTCCTCCCATCTGAGGGCCCAAATTAAAGAAGAAAGAAGAATAAGTACTACAGGTTATGCTTGCAACTGATAGATGAGATATTTATTACATTGTGCAATGGTTTAACTGACAGTTTAAATTAAAAATTTGGTGGAAAAAGGGAATGAAAAGTAACGAATGATCATGTTTCAGAAGTTCTTAACTTTTACCTTCAGACCAACAAGGTAATATCCAAGCAATGTAATAATATTGTCTTGATCATGATGTGATTTGATTTGCAGAGTTAACCCAAAGTAATCAAATTTTATTAGAATTTCTTACAGAATTCCAACTGCCCGCCATTATTTTAAGAAATGTATTAGCTGCAGCAACTATGAAGTTTTGTAATACTAGCTGATAATTTAACCATTCCGTCACCACTAGGCCATTATCGACTTTCTTTTCTTCTAGAACGAAAGCAAGTAAAATCAGCCATTACAAGCTGAATTTTAGTATGATCATCCACCATTTCTGTTATTAGCACCCCACTTTTACTGTGTTGTTTTTGAGGTGACCGAAATAGCTGAAGTTTGCCTACTAAAATGAATTAACGCACACATTGCTTTTTTAAATGGTGTGAGCATTGCCACGATCAGAATGTCTGGAGAAAACATTTGGGATGAAGCTAGTGCATGAAATAGAAGGACAACGTACCTATTATGGATCCATTAGTTGGTAAAGAGCATGTTGAGGAGTCTTGTCTTCAAATCCAATTGATGCCCTTGGCCTCGGTGTTCTATGTTTCACTCCTCTCCAATTTGGATGTGTGGGATGTGAGCTATCTTGTTCCAATCCTCAGCTATCTCCTTCTTGCATCGTTTCTCTAATCCATGGCAGCCAGTAATTTTTAGATGTTTGAGGCCTGTTAGGTGTTGCAATCCCGACGGCAAAGACACCAACTTACGACAACTTCGAATTGACAGATACTGGAGAGATGAAAGATTCCCAATCCACTCAGGCAGAGCTGCTAAGCTCGAGAGATTGAATATTTTTAGGTGTCGCAACGCTGTGGCATGCTTTAATCCTTCCGGTAAACATGTCACCTTGTCACAGCTCCAGATATGAAGAGTTTGGAGGGAGGTTAGGTGTTCCATACCCTCAGGCCATGAAACCAGCTCTCGACATCGACTAATGCGCAGCCCTTCGAGTGCAAAGAGGTGCTGCATTCCCCCAACAAACCTCACCAGATTGTCACATCCCTCGATGATAACTTCTGAAAGAGAGGTCAAGCCTTGTAGTCTCAAGGACGTTAGAGCATGGCAATCATCAATCCAAAGCCGTTTGAGATGGGGATGGTTTTGCAACTCTTCAGGCAAAAATGCTACCAGCTTACAGCATTTGTGAATCTGTAGCTCCTCCAGAGCAGCTAGGTTTCCCAGATCCCTTGGTAGAGACTCAAGCTTCGGGCAGTCTCTAATTATGAGTGTTGACACATGGCTCTGGTTCTGAAAGAAACACCCTGGTAGAGATTCTGCCTCCTTGAAATTTTCTATTACAAGTAGTGAAAGAGAAGGAATGTAAGGAATTGCTGTCAACTTTGGGCATCCACTGACACTTAAATCCTCAAGGCGAGGAAGTACTTGTCTGCCATTGGATCCTGACCACTCCTCTAAGGTAGGCATGTCTCCAAGGTAGAGTATTTCCAGCGATGGAAAACCCCTATCCCCATAGAAATCTTTGCCAATGCATTTCACAGCTTCTAGTCCTCTTATCTCTAGATACTTGAGCGACGGTAACTGTCCCAGCGAAGGGAGCTGTTCCAACCTTCCGCAATTGATTAGCCATGCCTGAACCAAATTCGGGAGAAAAGAGTAACTCATCCAACGCGGAACTCTTTCACCAGCATAGTTTTCCAATTTCAAGCTTTTCAGATTTGGGTGTGGCTGGAGACCTTCTACATTCTGCATGCTGAATCCTTTCAACATAGAATCAAAATCTTGACTCCATGAAAATTCCAAATGTTGAAGGTTTTCCTTCTCACTCAATTCTGCTTCCCGTGCATTTCCTGCGCACCTCACATTCTCGAGCTTTTGAATTTTCAAAGCTCCCCTGAGATTTAGGTCTTGCAATTCTCTTATATTACAACCACTGTCTTCATCCACAATAAAAACCGACAATGTCTGAAGAAATTTTAGTGCTCCAATCTTGGCCGGCATATGAGTGAGAGAAATACACCCGATAATATAAAGATGCCTGAGATTGGACATCTTCCTCATGCCCCTTGGTAACTTTTCAAGAGAAGCACAATCAATGAGAATTAAGGTCTGCAAATTGTGGAGATTGCTAATAGACTCGGGGAGGACTCGCATTTTACCTCCAGAGAGATGGAGGTATCTTAGCTGTTTCAACCGACTAATTGAGTTCAGCATATCGTTTGTTAAATCCGCATCTCTTACATGCAATGCCCGCAGGAAGATTAAATGACTGGAGATATTATGTGAGAGAAAAGTAATTCTGTGGTTGAGCAGCAACAGCAGTGTTCTCAGATTCTTTCCTCCATTCAAGGCCATTATTGGGGTCTTCTCACTTGTGCTGTGCACCACAGATAAATGACGACATTCATCAGGAATGCTGACTGTGCTGTCAGCCGTGACAATTGAACATTCAGTTCCTGAAACAGAACGTGCAAGATCGTGCATTAGATCGTGCATCTTGCAAGATACTATGTTTCCACTGGTATCTTTCTCAGCATCTTGGAAGAAGGACCGCCACCATAGACTGTTAAAGTACTCTTCACCAATATCTTCCATTGGCTTGTGGCCTTGGGTTGGCTGAATGAAACCTACTGCCATCCACAGTAGAATACATGCCTTTTTGTGGATTACGTAATCTTTTGGAAAGATGGAGCAGTAGGCAAAGCATTGCTTCAGATGTGATGGAAGATGATGGTAACTCAACCTGAGGGCAGGTAAGATGGGATTCTCCTCAGGCAGATTCCAGATTTCACTTTTCTTGACAAACTGCCACTCCCTTTCCTCCTTTTTGAAGTGCATCAATCCTCCCAGTGCTTTTGCTGCCAAGGGGATGCCCCCACACTTTTTCACAATTTCCTTCCCAATCTTAACAAGGCTTGGATCTTCTCGCTGTCTTTGCTTGAAAGCTCTCTGCTTAAATAGACACCAGCAGGCTTCATCCGATAGTCTTGCTGGGTAGTGAGAAGGAAGAGTGCCCATGATTGAAGCAACTTTCTCACTGCGGGTCGTAACTATGATTTTGCTACCTAATGCACCTCCTCGGAGAAATTTTTTCAAATGTTCCCAATCGTCATGATTTTCATTCCAAAAATCATCCAAGACAAGTAAAAACCTACTACCTCTCAGCGCCTCCTGGAGGTTGCGTTGAAGCAAATCTACATCTTGAAAATCGCACTTGTTGTTGCTGGCAGACTCGAGAATTGCTTTCAGTAACCTCCGCAAATCATAGTCATCAGAAACGCACACCCAAACTTTTGAATCGAAATGACCTTCCAACCTTGCGTCATTGTATACAAGCTGAGCAAGTGTTGTCTTTCCCAGGCCCCCCATGCCAACAACAGGAATGACCGAAAGTTCCTCTTCCTTTCCTGCGTTAAGCAATAGTTCCACCAGCCTCTCTTTATCTTCTTCCCTCCCATAAATGTCTGACTCAATAATGAAAGAATCTGTTTGCTCTCGGCCTCTTGTCTCTGCCACCGGAACTCCCTCCCGGAAATGGAATTTTAACCGCTCCCCAGCAATTGCGTCTAATCTGTCGTTGATATCCTTTATCTTATGCGCCATCCGCAAGCGGAAAACAACTGGATTTGAACCTGAAAAGAAGGCACGCGCCTTTCTGGTAAATCGCCCATGAGTCTCCGACTTCCTTAGCAAGGCTTCTGTTGTGAACTGATCCAATATATCATCTGCACCGTAAGCTGCATCCTTGAGCTTTCTGAGCCAATTTTGCACTGCCTTGTCTTCCTGTTGCCGCTCCTTTGCATCCTCAAGCACTGCCAATATCGTTGACACTGTACTCCTCATGTTTTCAAAATCTTTGCGGAAGCCCCACAACAGCCCGAACTCCTCTAGGATCGGAGAAGCTAGTTTATCAAAAACCACCTTTATAGGGGCTAATACAGTAGCTTCAGCCATTCCTTCCTAGCAGAGAAGCCAGAAGAATAACTGTGTAAGATATGGTCATGCATGCGGCAAAGCGAAAAAGAAGAAGAAGCTGTAGTGTCCACCATTTTAATTTGAAAAACCCATGATAAGGTGGGTTCAATACTGCTAATTTCAATCCATCGGGAAGTTTTTTCATAAAACAGGGCTGTTTACGGATATGTGCTGCTGATCATTCAGTAAGTCTGACAATTGTTATTAAGCTGTTTACATTTAGAGGATGAGAAGAAAAGTCGACACTCCTTGTTTGATTGTGCGACTAGTTCAAAAGTACATACGCCTTCCAGTGATTCTAACACTAAAACCAGAAATTCCAAGCCATCTTTCTTTCTTCTCCTTCTCGTCTCCTCTTTTCTCTTTCCTTCTCTCCCCTTCTCCTTTAGCCTCTTCTAGCACAAGAGATGGATGGATTAGTGAGAAAGGAAGTACCGGAGGCTTTTGAAGCCCCTCTCACGAGGACAATGGACCACACTCTCTTCTGCTACTTGACATTTTATTAGAGATTGGCACTGTTGATGCTGGGACGTGCAGTTATGTTGATAATCTCCTACTCAGCCCCATGACAGGGCCGATTTATCTTCAAATCCACTCAAATGCAACTAATTAAAGTCACAAAAGCATGAGGCAAGGATTGGAAAACTAGATCAACTAGTGTAAATTTATCTTTGTATACAATAGTATATAATTTAAGTACCTACACTGGGATAATAATCATCCCAAGCTTTCTAAGACTTGCCCTAGACCCCATGACTACACCAAAAGAGATAACTCATATTCAGGATCATTGATTACAGCATATCACTTGCGATCCTAGAATACATATTTACATATAGCTTTTGAAACTAATTTATAACTCTTAGCTAGACAAAATTTGACATTATTACAGAGGATGAGTCTCAAAGTGTGTAGTCATAATCCTAGAATGCCAATAAATAGATTTATCTTCCATCGGTACATCCCAAGCTGAATCTGTTGCAACAATCACATTATAACTTTTTTACACTCTTCTGCCTTTGTATACACTCTACAATATCCTATGCATAAATCCTCCCTAATTAAGTAGTTTTAATTGCATCTTGTTAGCTATGAGCATGCTTAGCATAGTGTGCTTGGTTTGATGTAAAAAAATATATAAAAGAGAAGTAAAAGCAAAAGGGGTATAAAGGAAAAGCATTGGTGTTAATCAATATAGACGTGGTATCAACTATAAAAAGAATGAAGATAAAACAGATGAGTTTCGTTTTGAAAAAATAGGCAAAATGTGAGGAAAATGGAAAACTTATGTGTATTTAAGAATAATTAAATGTCATGTCGAAATAAAAAGAGAGAAAATGGGCTTTTACCCCTCTTTACCATAAAGGGACCTTTACCCCCTTTTTAACCTCACAACAAACACACCCAGATTCATGAACTCAAGCTTAGCAAACAAAGACTAAACCAAGCTTCAACCAAACTGAAGATGAATAATTTAGCTTTCAAGCCTAGCTCAAGCTAAGGTAGGCTTGCCTTAGGTTATCAAACAAACATGTCATCAGAAAAGGCAAATATAAGAAAAAAAATTGACAATGCCAGATTATGAAGAGATCATTAAGCAAAGATAATAATAATAAAAATTATTATGAAATATATTGCAATGCAAGATTGGTCAAAACAAAGCTATTTATCATATAATCAAAAAGGAAAAAAAGGGGTCTATATATAGATTATAAATGTTACATTCATGACCATGTAACACTGCTTATAAGAAATTATGAGCAGCTAGTAACTTAGTTTCAATAAATTATGCTTATTTTAGTGATAGATGAAGGAGACACAGAAATTTTAAGCAGAACAAAACAAGCATAATTAAAAATAAAAGACTCAAGAGACATATGAAACATACCTTGATACAAAAAGAACAGTCTGTATAGAGAATTAATTGTTCAAATTTGCAATGCTTCCAACATCAACAATAGACAGAGCTGGTTAGATCAGACCATGGACACAAACAACAGATCTTTCCCTCGCTAAAGTACAAGAGGAAAGTTTAAAAGAAGAAAAAATCAAGAGGGATATATACCATACCTTGATACACAAAAGAACAGTCTGTCTTGAGAATTAATTGTTCAAATTCGCAATCCTGCCAACATAAACAATAGACAGAGCTGGTTAGATGAGACCATGGATACAAACAACAGATCTTGCCCACAAAGGTAAGTAAAAATCTTAGGGAGGTGGCCAAAGGAGTGCTGGCTTCACCTTCAGATCCTGTACGATGAAAATGGAAAAAGGAAAAGGAGAATAGCGACAAAGCCTCCAGAGAGGATAAGGCAAAGATAGAGAAGATTTTGGTTGACTTGGAAAAAGAGACTTCTTCCTCCATTTTACAGAAAATTTAAAAGCAGTGTGTTTGACTGACAGTTAATTGGAAAAGTACATCTAAAATGTAACATGATTTTAGCGGAACATTTTAAAATAAGATAAAAAGAATAATAATAAATTATATAATAATGAAAAAGATTATTGAAAATAGTTATAATATAGAAAAAGGTGGCTATAATAGACTCCTTATCAAATGCGACGCTTGATATTCAAACATAAGGTAAGGTTGAAAATAAATAAATTCACACGAGAAGAGCAAGAGAGATTTAATATTTATTTATTAAGATTTATTTGGATTGAATGCATTGGCAATGCACTATTAAAAAGGAGAGTATATTAGAAGAGTGGAGTGGAGATGACCTCAATAATATATGTTTTTAATAAAAAATAATAAGAAAAAATTAAAACTATAAATAATGATAAAAAGTAGGATTGTTATAATAATTAAGATATTATATGAGTCTCCAAAGCTATATAGAGAAGAGTTTATTGCTAATCCACTTGCACTGCTAATGGCTTATCCATCATTGGATTTAGATGAGTGGTTTAAATGCTTAAGGGCATTTTCGAAAAAGAAATAGTCCATTCTATCAAACTTTGTCAAACCTTTTAAACCAAATCAAAAGCTCATGAAACTTGTTGAAGTCCATAATGTTGGGTCCCGTAGGATGGCTTAATTCAAAAGGAGAGGGATGAATTGAGTTTAGAAAAATTAATTGTTTAACCCCTGTAAAATTACTTTCTTTCTTTTCGTGCTTGTGTGGTGTGCAATATAAGTTAAGTAATAAAATATTAAAGTACAATAAAATAAATAAACAAACACACACAAACAACATAATTTTTATAGTGGTTTGAGCAACCATCCCTAAATCCACTCTTCTAAGAGCACACTTTTCTTGTGCTTTGGGTTCTACTATATCTCATATAATAAAAATACAATAATGCTCCCAACTCTTTTCTAATTTTTATGAGTTTACCAGGAAATTCACTAGTTTCGAAGGTCATCAGCAAACGTAATGGTATTCCAAAGCTTACCAATAACTCATATGATGTGGTTTTGCCGAGCTCACTATAAATTTATTAGTTTCGAAAATTATCAGCAAACTTGATAGTTTTCTAAAGCTCAACACTAACTCTCTGGTTTTCAGTTTACCAGAAAACTTATACACTTTTTTACATAGTGTTACATTGAAGCACAAGAGAAGATTAGATTTTTAAGTAACTCTATATAATACAAAAGATCTTCTCATAATATAAGGATAATGACTGTAAATATTTGAAGGTTAAAGCTTATAAAAGATAATTGAAGGTTAAGCTCTTCGCCATAGGTGAAAGGATTTGCATAAGGTTAAGCTCATTTGAAAAATATTCCTTCACCACTCTAAATTGTCCCAGCTCTTTTCCTTAAATAGTTCTTCAGAATCTTGACTGTTGGAGAAGAATGGGTTGCTTGGATCTAGGAACGAGAGCAACAATGAATGTAGAAGACCGTTATAGTTTTTGCCGTTGGAGCGCATTACTTCTGATTCGTCCCAAGCTCCTACACTGTCGTTCTCTTACATAGAGGAAGATACGCTATTTGAAATGTCATCTTTTATTTATGACTTGTCACAGCTGGAAAGCCTACAACGCCGCTTTTGCCAAAAGTGGTGACTGAAATAAGCCTACATATAAAAGACATGAGCACAGATGTTGTTTTGGTGCAAGTCACATAATTCAATATCCTCGAACAAAGATACGGCTTCTCTCTGTCTGCATTATTTTGTAATAAGTATTCGGACAAATTACTCCTCTATTTTGTGTCTGACAATCGAAGCTTCGTCATTGACATTCGTCCAAAGTTAGTAATAAACAAACTCTTATGGCATGGATAAAGTCGAACCGGATTGTCTCAGACAAATTTGGCTTCTGTTCTTCATCTTTCTGTTCAGACAAAGTAAGACGAACTTCTTTTTTTGTTTCGCAAGTGTCAGACAAATTCTGTCTTGGTTTTAGTCGGTCGGATGAAGTTCGTTCATGTTGTATATATTTGTTCGTGCATATGATTCATCTTAGCAGTCAGATGAAGTTTATCTTCACTTTTATTTGTCTGAGTTCTTGGAGAGATTGCTCCTTCTTACTTAGTTTAGGACGAATTATAGTAGGTTGGTCTGTTTCTATTCAGTAACACAAATGAAATTAAAGAGCACTAACTAAGATTCCCCAACATGCGGAGCCTTAAACCATGATTTTGAGTCTCTTTCAACCACCAATGCCAACAACTATCCATAAGGGTTCTGGTAGCCAACAATGCCAAGACCTATAGAAAATGTGCATTTGATACCAGTCCTTCCATCTTGATTGCACCTAACGCCTGGTAAGTCCTGGTCACCAAAAGAACTCTAGCATAAAGAAACCATAATATACTAAATCAGCAACTAGGAAAACAAAGGGAAATACAATGAAGATGGAATGGCACTGAGGCAAGTCCTCCCATCAGAGGTTCCATGTTCAAGCAGAAAGAAGAAAGAGTACGACAAGCTACGTTTGCAACTGATTAGATGAGGTAGTTATTGCATGATGCAATGGTTTAATTGACAGTTGAAAAAAAATTTGGCTGGAAAAAAAGACCGAAGAGTAATGAATAATCATGTTTCAGAAGTTCTTAACTTTTACCTTCAGACCAACAAGGTAGTAAAAAAGCAATGAGATGGGAATGAGCGTGTTGAGGAATCTTGCCTTCAAAACAAATAGATGCCCTTGGCTCGTGTTCCGTGTTTCACTCCTCTCCAGTTTGGATGTACGGGAAGTGAGCTATCTTGTCACGATCTTCCCTATCTCCTTCTCGCATCATTTCTCTAATTCAGGGCAGCAAATAATTTTTAGGCGTTTGAGATTTGTTAGGTGTTGCAGTCCAGATGGCAATGTTGGGCCACGAAAAAATCAAAGGGTGGCTATTGGGTCGGAGTGGATCAATTGTCCAAATAACCGATAGAGCCGGCAGATCGCGCTGGTGGCAGCAACACGGTACAGCCCCACCAGCCGACGAACAGAGCTAGACGG
>JAYJMB010006812.1:0-10718 GCA_036873735.1 Pouteria campechiana | reverse complement strand
CGGCAAAATACAAAAAAGTTGAGTTCAGGATGACAGTCACTTGTTGCAGTGCTTGCGGATATCGCCTGCCATCTATCGATAACATACTTTGTCTGAAGATGCCGCCTACCAGTTCACAATCGCCTGCTAATATTGCCTGTGCGACAGTCGCTTGGTGCAACTACCTACTATATCGCCTGTGAGTGGACAGCAAGGTGGATGTATGAGTTTTTGAAGACATTTAACCACAGTTGCTTGGGGCAGCTGCCTACCATACTGCCTGGCACACAGTCACTTGACACAACCACTTGAGACTCACGACTACTGACTTCTAACATTTGAAATCTAAACATTACAGGCTTCGAAGTTGCTTCCCACTCCTTCCAATGGTCATATTTGTCAAGGTCTATTTATCTTTGTATATAAAGTACCTGTAATACAGAGTTTCTGGTTAGCTCATGAAACTAGAGTTATACCCCCTGGAGCTAGAATTCAGAAGCGTGCTGGGAGTACTATGTTTATGCCCCATTAGAGCTAGAAGTTGAAAGAGTGTTGGGAGCACTACTTGTACTTCTACTATTAGATATAGTGGAACCCAAGACACAAGTTGTGTGTTCTTAGAAGAGTGGATGTAAGGATGAGGTGCCTAAACTACTATAAAAATCTTATTGTTTGTGTGTTTGATTGCTTTACTATTTGTATGCTTTATTGCTTTATTATTCATCTTATATTGCATAACACATAAGTATAAAAAGAGGAAAATTGATTTCACTGGGGTTAAACAATAATTTTTATACACCCAATTCACCTCTCCCTTCTTGGGTTAAGCCACCTTATGGGAACTAATATCAGAGTGGGTTATATAAATAATTATAGAGATCCACATGGCTAACCCAATATTATCATCCTCTATGTTCTTAAATGGATACTCCACCTCTTGACTTCCATAGTTTGATAAAATGAGCTTTACTCAATGGAAGATGAAATTGGAAATATACTTTATGTCCGAAGACCTCTAGTTATGAGAATCATGTTTATTGGCATAAGTGAGGATGAATAGAGAGCAAGGCAAGAGAGTATTAAAGGCTACATATGCCCTACTATGTACTTTCTACCCCACTATTTGCAAATATGTCTCTACTTGAAAAAATGCAAGAGAAATGATAGACAAGTTAAAGACATTTTCTAAGGGCAAATAGATTCACACTTAAAGTTTACTAATCTGCCTATTGAGATTGATCTAAGTGCACAAAACAAGAAAGAGGAAAAGAAAATTTATTAAGCCACTTCAAGAGACAAATGAAACCTAAACACAAGATAAAGGAAAATGCATTCAAAGAAAACAGAGGTTAAGGAAGTATAGGTATGACAATTCAAACCCAAATTCTCCTGTACTCTTTTATTATACTTAGTACATTCATTCATTTATTTCTAATAAAGCTTTATTTGTGCATGAATAAAAGTTTAGAGTTCAACCTAGAATAGAAGAATTTAAAATAATTAAACTTATGATAAAAAGCTAAAACAATGAAATGAATTCCAGAAATAAATAGGAATAAAAAGACAAAAGTATGTCGTATGTTTGCAAAAGAATATAAAAATGAAGAACTATGCTTAAAACAATAAAAAATTCTTTTAACAAAAAATAATTAATCCAGTATACTAACATTCTAAAATCTTCAATGAAATAAATTCTCATCCTCATAATACAACTCATAAGCATGATAGTACAAAGAACTTAATACTAGATATAATTGAAGCATAATGCATTTGTCTTAATTAACAGCCATTAGAAAATTTATTTCAACTTTTAATAAACTTAATTCAATATAGATTGATGTTAGTAAAATCCAAATCAAACAATCATAAAACTTAAATAAAGAAAATCTTCATACAAATAATCTAAGATTTGCTTAAAATAATGAAGTTCATAATATTTTGCTGAGTAGTCTAATCTTTATGCATATCACTGTGTACTAAACAGAAACTTGCACTGATCAATTTGATACATAAAAATTATATCTATTTAATTATGCTGATGAAGAGAAAGTGTAAGAACTGTCAAAGTTTATGCAGCTTGAATGCAACTTTGTCTAAAATATTAGATAATCCAAAAGACGAAGTCAAATTCAAAAATAAACACTTTGTCTGAAACTAACTTTAGACAAACTCAAAGACAAAGTAGGCCCTTCATCTATTAAACTGAATTTCATCTAAGACAAATACGGAGCAATAGAGAGTGTCTAATCTAAATAAGCTACAAATAAATAGGTTGCTTTATCTCATATATGAGAAGTCATGTTCAACTGTATCTCTGCAATCCATTTATAACTAACTATAGACAATCTAAAAGGTGAAGTGACTTTGTCTAATGGATAGCTGGATAAATACTCTATTGGAAATCAACTTCAAACAAATTCAGAGATAAAAGCAGGCTCTTCATCCGAAAATTTAGATAATGGGCAGAATAAGGAGTTTCAAATCAAAGCAAAATCATATCAATATACTTCATCTAAAATTTGACCTTGGACAATCGGAAGCAGAAATGATTCCAAATAGCAAGTAATGAAATGAAGAATCAAGCTTGACAACTTCAGTTATGTGTTCAACTACAAAATCTACAAGGAAGTAATAAAAGAGATAAGTTATATAGTTTAATAAATCTATTAGATGATTGGAATATATGCTTTACTTGTTTATATACTTTCCATATTTCTGAAAAAGACTACCTTGAATGTAAACTTGTGTGAATTTATTATTTCAACTAAGTCATTCTAAAAATTTAAGTTAATATATGAAACTAATTAATCATTGATGTAAAAATAGTCCTAAGGCATGGTCGTCAAGCCTGTTTGGGGAGCTTCACAGTTCAAGGTCTCGAATAGGAATTCCATTTCTAGTCATTTCTTCTATAAATCATCACTAAGGCTTAAACCTCTAATCAAATCAAGATAGTAAAATTGAATGTTTAAAAAGCACGTTCATATTATACTTTATAATTATCATTCATGATACATAACAAACATGTTCAAGTGTGCTTAAAACTAAAATTATTCAGTGCCTTAATAATGCTTTACATAATTAAAATAAAATGTCTTGAATAGAAATAGTGATGTCTAAATAACTTGTTTAACATTGTGTCAAATATGATAATGTTGAGTTAAATGATATTGTAATTAGGGAAGAAAGAATTAAAGATTAAAATTAAAGAAAATGTTAAGAATAACTGCTTAGAAAGGGGAGTCGCCTGTACCACAGGCGTCCATATGACAGGTGCCTACCCCAGAGCTGCTTCCCGATTTGAATTGTTAAAACCTCGGATGACGATTTGCCCCTTATTTTCTTTCCCTCTTCTTTTCCAGCCACCTGCGACCAAAAAAGGGTTGCTATTGTGATTGTCCATCCTCCATTAAACCCATTTCCATAAGTTTTTAATCTTTCAATCAAATCTCTACTCTTCAATGGGACCAAAGGTAGCAGTCTCCAGACCTCAGAGAGGAGTCAAGCAACCTAAAACTCATGGAGGGGCTTCTACTTTCCAATCTACAATCTCTAGAAGCTCTAGAAGACCTCGAGCCATAGATAGTGAAGGGAATCCTACTTTCCATGTCAATGAAGAAGAAAATGTTAGAAGAAATGAAGAAGGGAGAAATTCTTTTGATTTGAAATCACTACCCTTAGTGGTTGATGGGAGAAAAGTCCTCATTGCAAAATTTCAACTTAGAGATCTTCCATCTTATTACTTTGGTAGTGAAGACAAAAAGTTTAGAACAAATTAGGGCCGATCCCCTAAGGAGTATCTAGCTTAATTTTATACTATGAAAACAAGAAAGGAGGGTTTTGAATGTAATGAAGAAAGTGTTATAAAAGAAGTCTACCAGAGAAAAAAACCTTGGTTTTAGTTAATAACTGATCATTGATGCAATTATAAATCAATCCATACCTTAAATATTCACCATTGAGATTATTTTTCCTATCTCTCCTTCAATATGTTAATTAGAAACCAACATTCTAATTAACTCTAACCACTAAACAACCCAAGACCAGCACTAAAGGTTTAATCTAACAATAGTATTAAGATTTGTAGAGATTGGTGAAACTAAGCAACATAAGCATCAACGGTTGCATTTAATTTAGTCAAATATTCTTCCTTAGATTTAATAATTGCAACAACAACAAATTATCAAACCCTAGTTGCTTTGTAAATTAGATGGATCAAATGACTATGGATTTGATATCTAATCTAGCAATAGATTGCAATGAATAATAAACTAGTAGGCCTCCTCTCAATTAAGCATAACAATCATAATCATGAACGAAGAAGAACATTCAATACTCAAAGTATAAATTGAACAATTAAATCAAATTAGATCTCACAGTATATTGATTCTGAGACTTTTGTCTCCTTAAACCAAGAATAAAAGTTTAGCTATGTAGGGCCATGAAATCATAAAGAAAAAAAGTAAAAAAGAGAAGAAGAAGATTCTCTATTGAAAGTCACCAAAAAGTCTCCCTTAAACCCTAGAAAAAGAACTCTGAAAAACCCTAGGAAACTAGTATTTAAAATCTCTCAAAACTCCAAACATAAAAGTTGTAGAAATTTTTCTTATGTGTCTAAAACATCTTTTATCATCTCAATTGGAAGTTCGATGAGAGAGTTATGTCCAAAATATAGAGTAATGCTGAAATTGTCCAAAATATTTTAATTGACTTCTTTTGGCACTTTTCCACTCCAATTGTTTCCTAAATTAGAATGAATAATGAGTGTATATAAGAGTTAAATAAGTGTAAAATATTAAGTATTAAGGGAATAAAATATAATATTATGTATCGTCATCACACTTCAATGTTGGGAAGTCTAGTTCATGTGCAGAGAAAAATAGATTTGGAGTTCTTTGATCGATGCAACCCAGATATTCATGCCATGCTTAATTATCAAGGATGGACTAAGTTGTTAGAATATAATGCACCTATATATAGAGAGTTAGTGCTCATATTCTATTTCAACTGGAATCCAAGTTCTTATGCATCTATGGTAAAGAGAGTAGAAATAGACTTTGGCACTCATATGCTATCTCCTGAAGAGCATTTAGGAGAAATTTTAGGAGTCCCTATAGAAGAAGAAGAAGAAGAAGAAGAAGAAGAAGAGATGAAGAAAGAAAAAATAGTCAATAACGCATATGCCAAATTAGAATGCTTAGGAAAGTTCTAGAAAACATATTCATGCCCAATTAGGTGGAACAGAAGAAGTAGTTGCAAATGAGGCAAGAGTTCCATGGAAACTTTATACCTACTAAAAGGTTAGCTTGCCATATCTTATGTTCAAAGCCTTTGAGCATATGCCACAAAGGACAGATCATGTTGCTCCATATGGTGTGTGGTTAACCAAAGTTTTTGAGTACTTTCAAGTTCCTACAAGTACAGAATCTTATCTGAAAATGTCTCCACAAAAGAAAGATTGGGTAGGAGCCACCATGTTAAAGAGAATGGGAATTTTGACTTCTGAATACTTGGCAGAAATGATGGAGAAAAATCAATAAGAAATGAAGGAACATGAAAATGAGGAAGAAGAAAATGAAGAAGGAAGAGAAGATGATGAGGAGATGGAGGAAGTAGAAGAAAGAAATGACACATTCAGTCCCAATGTAGAAAAAGAAGTATCACTTCTTAAAGCCTCATCAACACCATTTAATCATAGATCATCAACCTACACTTCTGTCAATGGAAGTAAAGGAGTTAAGACTAAAAATGGGAAGAGAAGTAGAAGAAATCAAGGGTGTGTAGGAAAGAATAGAGAACAAAGTAGATACACTCATCTAACACTTTGGGATAGCTCCACCGACTTGTACACATGAGCCTACACCATCCACTACTCTAGTCCCCACTCATCAGGATCTAGAGCCATCCTTCACAATTGATGAATTCATCACTACCCAAGCTGTGACTCAGGAAGACCTTGCAATCCCTTCAACCACTACAGACCCTCATGCTATCTCATAGGGATCTCAGTTCTTCATTTTGTAAAAGTATTGCTCTATGTGTATTTGTTTGAAGAATGTAATAAGAAACATATGTTTTTTCTGAAAATTCACAAACTGGGTTGATTGACTTATAATCTTTATTGACATACATCTAAATGGTTTATATTATCTTTATGACAGTTACTATATATGAATGCTCATTATTTGTGTTGAAAGGTCTAAATTGAGAAAATTGGTAAGAACTAACATAACCAGCAATTCAAGAAGATAACCTTAGACTAATTAAAAGAGGAGAAGAGAACGAAGGAGTAACTTGCCAAAATGTTTTAAATGTGGAGTCATTAGACACATGATTGTTGTGTGTCTAAATGAAGAGAGAGTGGATTTAAATGAAAAAGAAGAGAAGAGAGAAAAAGACAAAAAGGAAAAGAAATTTAGAAGACCCTCAAGAAATCAAGCTAAAGGGATATATGTCAATGATGAGGAACCCTCAAGCACTTCCTCGAGAAGGAAGACAAGGAAGTGGGGAACTTGGCAAGAATATGTTGTATGGCTCATCTAGAAAATGAGTTATCTTCTTCTATCTCCACCAAGGAAGAATAAAAAAAGAATGACAACAACATGGAACCAAGGTAAATTCCTATCACTTCTATAGTTTCGATTTCTCAAGCTCCACCAGTAGATACAGTAGATGTATTATGTTTGATGAATTACAATAATCATATGACTGTCTCTTTAATGAGTTTGAGACACTTGGACAAAAATTCACCTAGAAAAAGAGATATTACTTTGAAAGTAAATGCTATATAAGCAAAAAGAAATTTATTTTTGCAAAAAATGGTTTGAATTTCAAAGAAAGAAATAGAGATATTAAACAACATGTTGAATAAATTCTTCAATCCAGAAGAATCAGTAGCAAAGTTCCTTCGCATGATCGGATAAAATAGTAAGAAGGAACCTGGATATGAGAAATCAAGTGGTGATGAGCCATAAGAGAAGAAGAAGTTTAGTGGGTGGACTAAGGATATGAACCTCATTGAAGAGAGCTAATTGTCCCTACATTAGAAGATTTATATGACACAATTGGGTGAGAAAACAAGAGGAGTACAATGCATCAAACAAAACTATTAACAAATGTCATTTCTGTAACAAAGTGGGACATATAATCTATGATTGCTATGCTATGATAATGCAGAAAAGAGGTGCAATATTGAGATAAAAACCAAAGAATTATGCACAGTTATCTTTCAGGCACAAAGTCACTAATAAAAGTGGGCCCACTACTTGGGTGCCTAAGAGTTGAAGTATATATTGTCTTTGTGATTTCAAATAAGCTTCAAACCTACCACAAGGAACATTTGGTTTATGGACAATGAATGTTCAAGGCACATGACTGAAAACAAAGACATATTCAAGGAGTTAAAGCTAGTAAATGGATTTATAGTTGCATTTGGCAAAAATGACAAAGGACTCATGAAGGTTAAAGGTAAAATTTATGGTTTATTCAATGCTTACATCAAAGATGTCCTATATGTAGATGGTCTTAAGCATAACTTACTCAGTATTAGCCAATTATGTGATAGAGGTCACAAAGTTATGTTTGATTCATCAATATGTAATGTATTTGATGCAAATGATGATCTTATGTTCAGTGAAAAAAGGCATGAAAATATTTATTTGGTTTATTTAGATGAAATCATTGGTAAATGCATAATTGTAGCCAATGACAATCCATGGTCATGGCACAAGAGATTGGAACATATCAACATGTCAAGTATTAAATCCTTATGGAAGAAAAATTTGGTAAACGGTCTGCCAAAACTGAAATATGACAAGAATTAGATTTGCAAAGCTTATCAAATGTCTAAATTGACCAAGATATCCTTTCCACCTAAGAATGAAGTGCCCACATCTAGACCTAAAGTGATTAGACATGGATTTGTTTGGGCCATTGGAAATCTTGAGTCTTGATGGAAAATGATATGTGTATGTCATTGTAGATGACTACTCTAGATTCACATGGGTAATCCTATTAGCAAGCGAAGAAGAGGTTTTTTCTATGTTTTCCATCTTCTTAAAGATTGTCCAAAATGAGAAGCAATTATCAATTATCTCAATAAGAACTGACCATTGTAGTGAATTTGAAAATAAGAAATTTGTAGATTTTAGTGGAGATAGAGGAATTCATCATGGCTTCTTAGCTCCTAGAACTCCACAGCAAAATGGAGTTGTTGAAAGGTAGAATAGGATAATTTAGGAAATTACAAGAACTATGTTGAATGAAAGTGATTTTCCTAAAGATTTAAGGGGGAGGTAGTTAGCATAACTTGTCATGTGTTAAATAGAGTCATCATTCGAGCAATTCTCAAGAAAACTCTTTATGAGTTTTGGAAAGGAAGAAAACTAAATATCTCTTATTTCCATACCTTTGGTTGTACATGCTATATGATGAGTAATGGAAAGCATAACCTTAGGAAATATGATCCAAAAAGTGATAAAGCCATCTTCTTTGGTTATTTTTCTAGTAGCAAAGCATTTAGAGTTTTCATTAAGAAAACTCAGGTTGTAGAAGAATTTGTGCATGTTACCTTTGATGAATTTTGATTAACCACTACAAAGAAAGTTGATAGTAATGTAGATGAAGCGGCAAACAAGATGAAAAATTTACAATAGGGAAATCAAAGGGGTGAAGGATCCTCACGGCATAATGATGATCAAAATCCAGAGAATGAAGAAGAGGTAAGTGAAGGTAATGTTCCCTTCCAATACCCATCTAATTTGAAGTCTATGCATGCCCATCCTAGGGACCAAGTTATTGATGATATCTATGATGGTGTCAGAACAAGAAGATCCATGCACAATATTTATGGGCACTTTGCATTTATTTCTAACATTGAGCCCATCAACATTGATTAGGCCCTCAATAATGAAAATTGGATAATTACTATGCAAGAAGACCTAAACTAGTTTGCATAAGGATGTTACTTGCATTTGCATCCCACATGAATTTTAAATTATTCCATAAGAATGTCAAAAGTGTATTCCTTAATGGGTATCTAAATGAGGAGATTTTTATGTTGAGCAATCTCCTAGGTTTGAACCTGATGATCAACCAAATCATGTGTATAAACTTACCAAAGCATTGTCTGGATTGAGGCAAACTCCTAGTATGAATGATTGAGTAAATTCCTTAATGATCATAAGTTCAAAAGAGAAAGGATTAACATTACATTATTCATAAAAAATGATGGCATTGATATCTTAATTGTTTAAGTTTATGTAGATGATATCATTTTTGGTGCCACTAATGAATCTCTTTGCCAAGAATTTTCTAATATCATGGAAGCTGAGTTTGAAATGGGCATGATAGAGGAGCTAAATTACTTTCTTGGATTGCAAATCAAACAATAATAAGATGAAATTTACATATGTTAGTCCAAGTACACAAGAGAAATGCTCAAAAAGTTTAAGATGGAAGAAGTCAAAATAGTAAATACTCTAATGAGCACATCAACTAGGTTGGACAAGGATGAAATAGGTAAACCAATAGATCAAAAACTTTTTCATATTATAATTGGTTCCCTTTTGTACTTAAATGCATCTAGACCAAATATTCTATTCAGTGTATACTTGTGTGCTAGAATTCTATCATGTACAAAAGAGTCATACCTAACCGTAGTAAAAAGGATTTTTTAGCACCTAGTAAACACACCAAGTCTAAGGCTCTATTATTCAAAAGGATCTACCTTTGAATTAGTTAGATACTCAAATGTTGACTTTGGATGGTACAAAGTTTATAGAAGGAGCACAAGTAGGACATGTCAATTCCTTGGAAACATGTTAGTTTCTTGGTTTTCAATGAAACAAACTGGTGAAGCTCTCTCTCATGCAAAAGTTTAATATATAGGAGCTAGGAGTTGTTGCGCACAATTGCTTTGGATGAAATAATAACTCTTAAACTATGGTATAATTTACAAAGACATGCCTATAAGATATGACAATACTAGCGCAATTTGCTTAACAAAAAATCTAGTGCTACATTTACTCACTAAGCATATTGAGATTGGACATCATTTAATTAGAGATCATGTAGAAAAGCATGATGTATGTTTATAACTTCTATGAAATTAGAAGACAATTAGGAATGATAGACATCAACACATAGCAACATGCACTATCAAACATGAAATGAGTTGTGTATTTTAACTCTTTTAAAAATTGAATAAAGTGCATTGTATATGATAAGTTCTAATGAGTTGTCAAAAATTATGCTACTGAAAAAAAATTCAAAGAATAGAAAAAAATATTGAACTAAAGAAAAAACATTGTTGGCATGGGAGCCACTTATACCCCAGGCACCCGCAGTCCCAGGCACTTACTTCGGAGGCACCTACCAATTTGAAAAGGGGTCAAACCCCTTCACATTGGCCTATTTACCATTTTGTCTATTCCTTCCTACTATAGTTCTAACTCCCCTAGAACCTCAATCTATTCAAAGATTCATAGAATTCCCCTATCCTAGCCTATTTCATTTCACTTCACACACTTCATTACCCATCAAGGCACCCAAGGCAATAGTTTCCAAACCCCAAAGAGGGGTAAAGCACCCTAGGATGCTTGGAGGAGCATCATCTTCAAGAGGACCACTTCTAGAGTCTCCATAGAGTCCGGCTGAGTCTGCTTTTGTAACACCTGAGGGTGTTAATTTTGAGTAATTACATGTTTAATCACACTATAGTGTTATTGAGTGTTAAAAAT
>JAYJMB010006811.1:0-10718 GCA_036873735.1 Pouteria campechiana | reverse complement strand
TTTGGTTTTTTTTGTTGTTTTTTTTTTTTTTTTTTTTTTTGTTTTGTTGGGTGAGAGAGAGAGAGAGAGAGAGAGAGAGAGAGAGAGAGAGAGAGAGAGAGAGAGAGAGAGAGAGAGAGCGTTTTGGAGAGTCAGAAACGATGTATTTTTGTATCTTTAAAGTTTTGTGAGAGAGATTGGTTTTGGACCTTTTTGTTTTTTATTTTTTTGGGAGATTTGCATAATTTGGCTTTTCGGGTGTCTTTAATCTTTGGTTTGTTGTTCAGTTTTTGTTCCGTTCGGATCGATGTTTCTGTTGGATCGCAAATTGTTTAAATTGGGTTTCTTCTTGGGTTTGGTTCGTGTCGAATTTCTTATGTAAATGGATTGAAGAAGCTCTTCAGATGCAATGTTAAGAGCATTTGTACGTGGCGTCTTGATTTTCTGCCTCCTCCTATCGGTTTCCGCCGCTGTAAACGGCTACACCAATTGCAACTGCGACGACGACGGCCTTTGGGCCGTCGAGAGCATCCTGAAATGTCAAAAAGTCAGCGATCTGTTGATTGCGCTAGCCTACTTTTCGATCCCAATTGAGCTTGGATACTTCGTGAGCTGCACGAATCTACCGTTCAAATGGGTTCTCGGCCAGTTCATTGCTTTCATCGTTCTCTGTGGCTTGACCCACCTTTGCGCTGCGTGGGTCTACGAGCCGCATTCCTTCCACCTGATGCTGGGTCTTACTGTGTTCAAGCTCTTAACAGCGCTTGTCTCATGCGCTACATCGATTACCCTCTTGACAATGATCCCATTGTTGCTGAGAGTGATGGTGAGGGAGGTCTTCTTGAAACAGAAGACCAGAGAGTTGGGTAGGGAAGTGGGAATGATGAAGAAGCAAAAAGAGGCAAGCTGGCATGTTCGAATGCTTACTCAAGTGATTCGGAAGTCGCTAGATAGACATACCATCTTGTACACCACTTTGGTAGAGCTGTCAAAGACATTAGCCTTGCAGAATTGTGCTGTTTGGATGCCGAATGAGGAACGAACGGAGATGAATTTAATGTATGAGTTGAAACAGAGGAGTTCCTTGAGCCTACCAATACCAATTCAGGATCCTGACGTACAGGAAGTCAAGGGACGAAAGGGAGTGAAAATCCTGCAGCCAGACTCTCCACTGGGACGGGGGAGCAGCAGTGAGGATGCTGAACCTGGGGCTGTAGCTGCAATAAGAATGCCAATGCTGAGGGCAGCAAATTTCAAGGGTGGGACCCCAGAAGTGGTACAGGCATGCTATGCGTTATTGGTTTTGGTCCTTCCAAGTGCCGATGCCAGATCTTGGAGTGAACAGGAGCTAGAAATTATTGAGGTGGTTGCTGATCAGGTTGCTGTTGCTCTATCCCATGCTTCAGTGTTGGAAGAATCCCAACTGATGAGGGAGAAGCTGGCGGAACAGAACCGTCAACTGCAGCAGGCCAAACGAGATGCCATGATGGCTAGCCAGGCAAGGAACTCATTCCAGAAGGTTATGAGTCAAGGAATGAGGCGACCGATGCATTCCATTTCTGGATTATTGTCAATGATCCAACAAGAGAATCTGGGCCCTGATCAAAGGCTCATTGTGAATACAATGGCGAAGACAAGCAGTGTTGTCTCAACCTTGATAAATGATGTGATGGAGATATCAATGATGGAGAGTGAGAGGCTATCATTAGAAATGAGGCCCTTCCATCTACATTCCATGATCAAGGAAGCAGCTTGCCTTGCAAAGTGCATGTGCATTCGTGGGGGTATTAGGTTTGGGGTTCAGGTTGATAACACATTGCCAGATTGGGTGATTGGGAATGAGAAAAGAATTTTTCAGGTGATATTGCATATGGTTGGGAATCTATTGGATGGATGCGCTGGTGGAGGGTTAATGACATTTCGGGCTGCCAAGGAGAGTGGAAGTGGGACTGGGCAAGATCCGAGGTGGGGTCCCTGGAGAGCAAACTCTTCTGCCGGGTCTGCTCAAGTGAGGTTTGACATTGGGATTACCAGTTCTGATGACAACCTTTCAAGCTCAACATTACAGCCACAGATGAGACCAGTCAGTGACAGAATTGAACAGGACCTCCGGTTCAGCATGTGCCAAAAGCTTGTGCAGGTAATCCTTAAAAACGGCATGCTTGTTGTTACAAAAATCTGATTTAGATTCAAAAGATATTCAATTTTCCTGCTGCTGCTATTTTTGGGATGAAAACTTTCTTCTCAGGCCAAGGGCACCCAAAAAAAAAAAAAAGAAAGAAAGAAAGAAAGCAGGAAAAAAAAAGGCAGATAGGATAAGTTGATATGATTGTCCCATTTGTTGAGTGCAATTGTACATTATCTGTTT
This sequence comes from Pouteria campechiana, assembly GCA_036873735.1. Classification (NCBI taxonomy): domain Eukaryota; kingdom Viridiplantae; phylum Streptophyta; class Magnoliopsida; order Ericales; family Sapotaceae; genus Pouteria; species Pouteria campechiana. The sequence continues at coordinate 8,371 of JAYJMB010006811.1, read as the reverse complement.
TCACTAGATATACTGGTTGTCCAGTGCTTTCATAGTCATTAAAAAATGCAGCCATAGCCTCTTGATTGAAAATTTAGTGGTGTGATTATTCTGCATAGATGACAGTACAACTTTATATCATTGGACACACTCATTGGTCAGATGTGTTGCTTTCTCTTCTTTTAAGCACGCGTGGTTAGTGAAATTTTGATCTGCATGCGCAGTTTTAGTGTCATCATTGAAGTCTGTTTCCCACCTATGTGGTGTCTGCTTCATGGATCCTATTACTCTATTCCTATCAATCTTAGGTTACATCCTCAGTAAGCTCAAGCATTTTCCCATCTTTTTTAATGACCACTAATCATACCCTTTTTGACCTTATTCTAGTTCCCTTATAGCTTTTTATCTTGATAAATTCATTCCTCCTAACTAGTGTAGTTTTTGGTTTCTGTTTCACATGACCAAACCACCTAATTCTACTTTCCATTATTTTATTACCTATTAATTTTATCCTTATCTTGTATTACTTCATTTCTAATTTTATCTTTTCTTGTCTTATTGCCTATCCGCCTCAACATCCCCATTTCTGCTCACTCATTTTATGTATATTTTATTCTTTGACTGACCAACATTCTACCTCCATAAAGCATAGCCAATCTTATAGCTGTCAATCTCATTTAGTAACAAAAAGCTTCCTGTCTTTCTTCTTCTTGAATATAGTTTGCCTTCTAAGCTAAATACTCTTATCTCTATCCTAACAAAGAATTCTCATATGAGATTAGCCATTGGCATTGCTGCTGTCATCTTCAGATTTTCTCCATTTGTTTTTCTTTCTGGACCAGGAAAATGGTAGGCCCTGCTGTGAATGTTACCAGTCACAAAAATCGGGCTGGGTTGGTCATCAGATGGACCAAGCCTATGAACCATTCACATTCTGGTCTCTCTCTACATACTGATTTGACCCCCCATCATTAGTGGATCAGCCTGAGAAGGTTGGTCTTCGTGGTTGGCTCTTCCATTAGTGTGTTATATGCATCTTATGCTAGCAGCATGTTAATTGAGAGATGTAATGGTCCCATGCATTGATATCCATAATTACCAGTGTGCTATTCTATACCGAAAGATTTATCAAGAAGGAAATATACTGCAATAGCTTTTCATGACCTGTTAGGCATTGATCAATATCCCAGACTGACTTATTGTCAGAGATACTTGGTTTATCTTTTCCTGGTTCATTATCTAGTGTGGTTACCCAGATCTGATTTGAGTACTCCAGATGTTCAATGTACCGATTTGGGGTTCTCTGAGAGAATTGTATGCAGGTAGTCTGATGTCATCATAGCCATCAGTAGCCTCATACCCACCCAGTTGGGTTAGCTAGATGAATCCTGCCTCAAAATTGTGCTCTATTGTGGAGCATCATTTAAACCATAATTTCTAACATCGTATGTTACAGCTCTTTGCTTTACCTTTTGGAGCCTTCAATCTGAATTGATTGTCCTCCTTGCTGGTGACCTTGTTCTCATCTGTGTATTAACCAACATCTCAGTACCTATTGGTGCCACAACCGAACGTCCTACAGCCTTCTAACAAGTGGTCCTTTAGCTCATCTATTGATGTCCCTATTGGTGCCACTCCAAAACTGTCTTGTTGCTGTCATCCCTCACCATTCATCTGTCTTGATGTTTTCTTTTCAGCCACATGTTCATGGGCAGGCAATTTCTATGTTAGAGGGGATACTCCAAAGTTTTTCTTTTCTGTGTTTCTTTCTTTGGGATTTTGTAATTCTCATTTTGTTTTAACATGATAATTGTATCATAAAACTATCCTGCCATATTTAGGTTCACTTAAATATTATTGGAGAAGTCATAGTATTCTCTCTATTAAAATTGTTCGTGTTAAGAGTCAAAGTGGAGGCCTCCCAGTTTGGTGAGGAGTTGTCCAATCTTTGCGAGTTGTATTTACTGATCTATTCACAATGGCATACTGGGACCTGCTTTAAAGAAGTCTACATCATGTCATCATGGATGGTTGAGTGACTTGGTCTGTAGTAGAAGCAAATCAGATGAAGATACATTCTACAGGTAGCTATAAGATCAATGGTGCTTAATGAGTGTGATATTGAACAGACCAGGAAGAGCATATTCATGAGATTATTCTCACCTAATATGGATACTGGGGTGGAAGTGTAGCAATACAAAGGAGAATAAAGTTAGAAATGAAAGAATTTGAGAAATTCTAAAGGTAGTATTAGTAAATAATAATATGAGGGAGAATAGATTTAAATGCTTTGATCATGATTAACAAAGTCCAAGAAATGCATGCTTAAATCTAAGTTTGTTTGAGCAGTTGTAAAGTTCTAAAATAACATGAATGAAGTATGCTAGGGAAGATATAAAAATACATGGGTTCAGTGAGCACATGCCGAGGGTAATTAGAAACAACATAAGATTCATGTAGCCAACACCACTTAGGTGCTGGAAGTTTCAAAGTTTCACAGTAAGAATAGGGTTGTAAACCAACCAAGCTAGATTGCAATCTTGTTGGTTTAGATTGAGAAGGCTTGAGCTTGATTTATATGCTAACAACTCACTGGCCAGGCTCAAGCCCAAAGTTCAAACAAGCTAATGTTAAGCTTTGATGTGCTTGGCTATGTATTTGCTTGGTAATAACCTTGTCCTAGCTTGATTTCATTCTTCGCCCATTTATGGATATATTTATGGTAGATTATACATATTATTATGTGGCTTGAAAAGCGGAATCGACTTCACATGGTAAGTTTTAACCACGTAGATAAAGTTATCCTTGACTTTTGATATTGTGGCATAGTCATTCATGACCATGTGGTATGTCCACTTTTATCTGTAGTAAAATATACAATTTTACAACATTGGATGCAAGTTAAATCAACTACCATACATTTCACATGGCTAAGAGCAAGCTTATTTGCTTGGTTCAAACTGGTCATTTGAAGTGATTCTTTGTGGTTGACTTTCTTGATCATGTCCCCATTTAAGTACAAAAAGTTGTCAACAAAGGCTTCAGTGATTTTGGCTTAGTTTGCTCTTGCTCAAGCTTGGATTGAGGGATTCCATGCTAAACCTTGAGCTTGAGCCTGAGCTTAAGAACTTGCCTGAACCATGATAAATTCCAGCGGCTTCATTTTCAGATTAAGCTCAAACTGCACAATGCTCTGCTTGGTTATGTGCCTAGGTGAGAGGAGGGTAATGAATATTGTTCAAGTTATTCATAGAGCATCGTTAACCTCAGATGCATTACATACTTTCATCTAGTGGGCTATTCTTGGAAAGTTCTACCACAAAAGTCACACATGTTGGTGTAGAAAACCAGAGGTGGGCAACCTTGACTGCAATGGGAACATTGTTGCTTATAGGAGCATGGAGAATAGATGGATATAGATATGGGATTGATTTGTTAAAGTAAATGGATGTAACTGATATGTGGCTAGATATGTTGAAAGGGATGGAGATGAAGATCATCAACAAATCCAGAAAGAAGTGTAGCTAACAATTGGTGAGTGATGTACAAGCGTCAAACCACACCCTTTGAATTAAATTTAAGGAACAGTATCACTTGCCCAATGCTACCTTTTAGACAAAATGTACCGACTAATACAAACTTGCCTAGGATTGGGGCTAATGAGCTTGGAATTTACTTTGGATTTATATTTATCCAAAACTGGTCTAGAAACCAGTAACAACCTGAACTTGCACGTCAACTATTTCTTTTTCCTTTTCAAGATAGGTTCATCCGGCAAAGTTGAAGCTCTTTATATGAAGTATCATGGGTTTTGAGTTGAACCCTGGGTGTCCAGGCTATTTTACATATGATGATAGCATCTAGGAAAATTACCCATAATAGCTTGCAAAATGAATTTATTCTCAATGTTTCCAAATTTTGAAATAGTGCTTGTCTGAAGTTCCCAAGCTTTGCTTGAAAAAACTAGATTTTGCTTACAGTATCAATAGCTAGTCAGCCTTCAGGTGCCCTTGTTGTGCTCCATATCATAAAACAGCCATGTTTTATTTGTTGTTCTTTATAAATGGTTAGATTTCCTTTGATTGCATGTTGCTATTAAGGATCATGAGCTGCTTTGTTGAAGTCATTTGACTGGCTGACTTCACAACTGGGTAAATTGATATAGACTTGTTTGTGAGAAACCATTCACAGCAGGACATCATTGCGTCAAAAGATTTTTGATGAGGGGATGATCGGCCTTCAACTTGATGATTAGCTGTTATCTGCCAAGTTGAATGATTTTGTTGTGGATGGTTTTTTACTCGGAAGCTGGTTTTTCAAGTTTATCCTTTGGTATTTCCCATTGAAACTTACGGCTGTGCACTTTTAGGTTTGACAATCTACTGCATCATGATATGAAGATACTTTCTTCTAAGAGAAATGTCCAAGAAAATGCACTTCATTGCCTTCTCACCATTTTTCTTGATAACTCATTTCTGTGATTTCACAAGAACAACACCTATGTTTGGCTTTTGCATCAATCTTCAGAGTTTAAATTTCCCCTTCGTGTTTTGTGACTTGAGCTTGACAAATCTAGAAACTGCCTGCTCACAATTGGTTTCAGAATTTCCAGTCTTCTTTTTTTCATTAGTATCTTGCTGTTTATCTCCACCGCATGCTTGAACTATGTTTTACTGAATTACGTTTTACTATATAATCTCAAAACTAGGAACAGCACCACTGATTGAGTAACTTTTGAAGAATGGAACATTAGATGAACAAAATCAGAGGGCTAACTATCCAATCAATGGTTATAATCATCTCAGTTTTTGCCATTATTTTTTCTTATTTTAATTTTTAAAGCTGAATGGTCTGTTTGCATGGGATATAGTAGATGGTCTGAGGTGGATGTTCACTTTTGGTGGGTTTGGAGGATTGTAAATGTGAATTTAAATTTGAAGGGACATGTAAATGAGGTCTGTAGATGAGATCTATCATAAAGTGAATAAAGGTAAAATAGATAGGAATAATGATGAAAAATGTCATCATCATCATGAGAAATATAAATATCGTATCAATTAAATGAGAAGTGAAAAGGTATCTTTTACATTCGCAATAGCTTTCTAGAGTTGAATGTCTTGTTGAGGCAACTGTTACTAGTGCTGTATGTGCTGTTGACAGTTTGGTCAACTTTGAAATGCATATACAAGTGGGTGTGAAGTGAGACCTACTGTGCAGATCCTGAGTCCGAAGTATCTGCCCGGTTGGCTGTTATGTAGGGTCTTACATTGATAATGGAGAAGAGGCCTTTCTCACTGTGTATATAGGTTTATGGCCTATGCAATAGCTTGACAACCTGAAAATTTTGAACTGGCAATCCATTCAGTGGGCTGCCTAGGATAGTAGACCAAATTAATGCATCAGAAATCTTGCATCCAATTTTTCATGGTTGGTAAGTGCTGATCTCTCTCCATTTTATCCACAGATGATCCAGGGAAACATTTGGGTGGTTCCAAATTCCCTTGGTGGTGCAGAAAGCATGAGACTGGTTCTCAGACTCCAACTCCAAGCCCCAACAAGAATGTATGAGCCAGGTGGATCATCTGATCATCCACCCTCTAACTCCCTCTTCAGAGGCCTCAAGGTTCTAGTCGCCGATGATGATGATGTCAACCGTGCTGTCTCGCGGAAGCTACTTGAGAAGCTGGGCTGCTATGTATCAGCCGCTGCCTCTGGATTTGAGTGCCTAAGCAAAATTAATGTTGCTGGTTCACCATTCCAGGTTGTCCTTCTGGACCTCCACATGCCGGAGATGGACGGCTTTGAGGTTGCTTTGAGGATCCGGAAGTACCGTAGTGGGAGTTGGCCGCTGATTGTGGCCCTTACAGCAAGTGCAGATGATGATGTGCGGGAGCGGTGCTTTCAGGTTGGCATGAATGGAATTATCAGGAAACCAGTTCTGCTCCAAGGGATGAGAGATGAACTTCGGAGGATCCTTCGTGAGATGCAGACATGAACAACTGGACCACATGATTCTTTTCTTACTGCCGCTGGCAGATTGCGCAGAACAGATGAAAACTGACTGGTAACCATCATATACATGCAACCCATTCTTGCATATTGATCACAGCCTGATTCTGGCGTGTAGATTTTACACACAAAACGGTTTCAAAATCAAAATCGTTTATACAAAATGCAAAATCAATCGTTGCTTTTGATTCATTGGAGAATTTTTTTTTCTTAATTAAACTTCCAACAAAAGCGCCATTATTTTCTCTTGCCATCATTTTATTTACAAAATTTTCTGTCATATAGACGCCTCCGTATTTGACAAGCTGAGAACCATCGGCAGCCAAAGTAACCGTTGTCTACCTGTGTACATGAATGACATTGCTTTAAACATTTAAGACATCGGAGAATCCCTGCCCCCTGAACCAGTTCACATTATTTGAGCAGCAATTTTAAGTATATTGCTTTTTCTTTCTTTTTTTATATAATTTTTGGGTCATAGTCATAAGATATAGATAGATATTTTGTGGTGTGAATTTGATAGAGGTGCTGTTAAGAGTCTTGATCAATACTCCAAAAGATCTGGGCATTGCGGAAAATTTTTCATCAGATTACTGCCCATCTGGAGATGACATTGTGTGACTTTCACTTTAAGTAGCTTTTACTTATGCTACGTGTTTAATTAAGATTATAAAAAGCTGGCCTCGTGAAATATTGTATATTAATTTTTTATATATTATATCAAATCTTTGATATTCAAGGATTCTAACAGCCCATTATACCTCTAGGAAAGATGTTCTTTATAGCTCTTAAGAGCTTTCGCTCATGTTCAGAGTTTGATTGATATTCTAAAAGGCAGTCCTTGGAAAACATGTTGGATTAAATCTTTTATACGTTACATTAAATTCTTTGTATTCAAAGATTTAACAAGTCGCTATGCTTTTGGGGATGGCATCCTCTATGGCTCTCACTTTTAAGTGTCTAAAGGCAAGCTTTGTGATTAAGCCTTTTATATTCTATCTAGAATTTTAGTTAAGGGTTTCATCATGGGGATGTTAGTTTAAGCCCCATCAAGTTCCCCATGGATGCATGAAGATTGCCTGGAACAAGAATCTTGAGTGGATGAACCTTAGATGGTGAGTAGCCACATAATAGAGTGGGCATCCCTCCTGCAGCCCTGCCAGCCTGCCGAAAACATGATAAAGGAAGATGCATGCATCTGGCAAGGCTTATCCCAATCCAGAGTCCCAAAAAAGTTGCAGAATGTGGGCCCATGTCTCTTTGGCTAGGGCATATAAGCTTGTTAACAACATGTTTGCATCCCTTGACGGTCTTCTTTGGTTGGTGCAGTTTTTTGGGCGGAGTCCATTCCCATGATATCTGAAGAGTTTCTTCCCATGTTTGCGCAATGAGGCTGGCATATCACAGCTCACATGTAACATTATTGTTAGTGTGATTCTTTTAAAAAAGCGAGCATGATCGAAAGGCTGTAACCAAGAAGAAATCTTGCATTGAAGTGTCAAGGTTCAAAATCCAATCCAAGGAACACCAAGCATGTAAAATGCAAATTTAGAAATAGTACAGTGGTAGTGAAAATTTAATTAGGAAGTGTAGATTAACAAGGATAAAGACTAATAGAATTGTAAGGGGGGGCTTTCATACAACATAGAAGGAAGAAAATTGGGGGAAACGTGGGATTTTGGTATGAACAAATAGAGGATAATAATTGAGACTACATCTAATAATGAGAAAAAAGTAGGGATGGTTAGGATAGTTAAAATATCACATCAGTTAAGAGGGTGGGAAGAAAAATGGAAAAGAGATGGAGGAAACTTTTTCAGGTTACCAAAGTGATTTTGGTTGGGTTTGGTTTTAGTTCTTATTAGCAAAATTCTAGGTTAAAATTGTCAAGGATAACACAAGTCAAGCACAAACTAAGTGGAGGAATGCTTTCATTCAGTGATATGCTATTGCTCCCCACCAATATGGCTGAAGACTTTGACGCCTTTTCGATGGTATATATGTCTTGGGGGTGTGATTCTTGTTGTTTGGATGGAAAGAATCAGGAAAAGGAAATAAATGGAATAAAAATACAAAGTGAATAATGAACAATATCAGACATAAAGTGAATAAAAATAAAATTTATATATGCCCCTCCCAACTTTTATATGGTGTATCAAGATAGCCATATTCCTCTGTTACAATCTAAAGCATGTATTCCATCAGCCCATGTTAGAAAATGGCCTGAAAATTGAGTGGTTCATGACAGCATGTGAATTACACCACAAGAAATAGAGATGGAAAATGTTCACTTAATTGGCAAGTTGTTTAAGTCCATTCGAAGCTTGGCTTGCAAACTTGCATTGGTGCTTGTTGAGTTGGCAAGTCGTCAATGAAATCATAA
>JAYJMB010006810.1:0-53575 GCA_036873735.1 Pouteria campechiana | reverse complement strand
GAGCGGCGGAGTGGCCACGCAGGGAACCCCCCCCCCCCCCCCCGGCGCCCTCTGACTTGTGTTCTAGTTTTGTAGGATTAAGGAGGGAAGATCTTAGAAGCTACACCAGCATTCCGTTTGGGGACAACCCAAATCTTGGAAGCTACACCATCATTCCGTTTGGGGACAACCCAAACACAATCCAAGCCCCCAAATAAAAGAAAAAGTCCTATTTATCTACAATTAGATGTTTATACCAAGCCACAACTGTTTTTAACTGAGGCGTTTCCTACTAAGTACGAGTTTCGTACAGTTATAAGTATTTTTTAGTTACATTTTCACTAGTTTTTTTAAAGCAACCTATATTATAAAAGCCTTTTCAGTTTAAATCTAATGCTCCCTTAGTTGACTCTTTATATGTTTATTTTTTAATTTGCAGGTATTTGGGTTTCTAAAATCATGGAATCGTTTGTGCTCAAACAGAATAAAAATCCAATAGGGTGTGAGTTGTTATTATCTAAAAAGGAAGTAGAACGTGGAATGATAGATGCATTATATTATAGTGAAAGATATTATAAATTTATAAAACCTACTCTAGAGAATTTAAAGCCAAGCGTTGGTATGTCATTCACAAGTAAAGATGAGGTGTATAACTTCTGTGATAGATACGCTAAATGTTGTGAGTTAGCTTAAAAACAATCAGACAAAAAGGTCAAAATTTGGTGAAATTTCTAAGCCATTTTGAGATGCTCCAAAGATGGTCTTAAAGAAGCAAGGTATCTGGAAATGGAAAGTAGAAAAATCAAACTAAGGAATATTACTTGATATCACTATCTTGCGATGATGCTGTTGAATAAGATTCTGGGTCGCTCTGAATGGGAGATAACAAAGTTTGAAAAGAAATATAACCATAAGTTGGAAACTCCCATCAAATCTTAATACCTTCGATTGCATAAGAAAGTTCCAATACCTGATATTGAAATGGTTGAATGTTTTAATGAAGTTGGTATAGGTATGGCTTGATTATTTAATTTCATGGCAATTGAATCTCGGGAACGTAATCCCTTAAGACATATGGACATAGATCTTAGAGATATTTTTTAAAAGCATTGGTTAATTATTTTTAGGCCAAGACTAAAGAATATCCAGATTTAATATATCAGATATAAGTTGACTGTGAAAGGCATCTCACTTCATTTTTTGTTTTTTTTTGTGGGTGGTGATGGATCCTCGAAAAAGGATTATGAGGGATTTAATGATGTCATTTACTTTGACAGGAGTTGTAAAACTAATGAATTCGATATGCCTTTTAGTCCCTTTGTGGAAATTAAATACTATAACTAAACAATTTTATTGGAAGCAGGGCTTCATATTTGGTAAAGCTTTAAGCAGTTGTTTGAGATCGAGTTTCATGCTATGGAAGGGATACAAAAAAAAGGTAATAATAACCTATGATCCTGCAATATTAGCTGTAGTTGCTAATATTTTTCCTTAAACATATTATATACTATGCATGTGGCATATTAGTAAGAAATTACCAGACAATTTTAATTTTGTTTATAATAAACATCCATCATTAAAAAATGCATGGCATGATTGTGTCAAAAACTCTTAAGGAGATGGATCTTTTGATTAAGCTAACATGATCGAGCAATTTTAGCTACAGTTGCTAATATATTTCCTCAACCATACTATAAACTATGCATATGGCATATTAGCAGGAAATTACCAAAAAAATGAATTTGCTATACAATAAACATCCTTCATTGAAAAACGAATGGCATGATTGTGTTAACAACTCTAAAGAGATGGATATTTTGATTAAGCATGGCTAGAGATGGTTAGAGAATATGGCTTTAAAGATAAAAAATGATTACCACATATATATTATTGGTCCCTTTACAAATGGTAGCTCAAGAGGGGTGTGAACTAAGCTTTACAGATTTTTTGCCAAATTAACACAAGTATATTGCAAAAGGAATCATAAAAGACAATAGACAATATTTTATAGTAGTTTAGCTAGAATTGAGATCTTACTCTGCTTCTCTAAGATAATTGTCTTAGGTTCAACTAACATAACACTTTTCTACCATAAGTTAGTTTTTTCGAATTCACCAACTAACTCTTTAAAATCAATGCAAGTTCTTTTACTTGCAGGAACCAATCCCCACACTGTAAGCTTCCTACTTGCAAAAACTAAATAAGCTAAAAAAATTATACAATGAAATTCCTTTTATTTCAGCTAATTTGTACAAAATATATATATATATATATCAAATAATAAAGAGATATAGTAAACTACAATGTTTCAAACTCCCTTATGATTTATGGTCACGTTGCTTTGAGCTTCAGTTGCAATGAAAATGCAATGTACCTTAAATAGTATGGAAGAAAGCATTTTGTCTTTTTTAAATGCACAAGTTTGAACTCTTTTAATGTCTAAATATTTCTTCATGTATCTTGATCTTCTATTTATACCCTTTGGAAGAAATCGTAGTTGTTGTCAAGATGCTTTTTGAGATTTTGACCATTTTAGATGACCTACGATCTACTCAATGCAAACATTAACAATGGTGGCTATAAGTCTTTATAAACAATGTCTAGACCTCTGTAGATCAAGTGAAGCTGTCTGTAACTATTCTAGGATTAAATGTAGACCTCTGAAGGACATAGTCTGTCCTTTATACATTGCTAGGAGAGGAGAGTTTTTTCTAAACTTCTTCAAACCTTTGTAGGCCGAGGCTTCTTCAGACCTTCAAGTTTAGATTTGATCTTAGGCTTGGCTGTAAGCTAAGGAGATGATTTGGGGATGATGACATGGAAATTGGTTGGTCTTAGGTTGGTGATTTGGTTTTGGGTAAGGTTAGTTTTGGAGTTGGTGCAGGGATTGGGGATGGTAATGCTGAGAGTTATGGTTTAGGCGTGGAAAGAAAGAATTTGATGGTGGTTTAAGTTTTGGTTTTAGAAGAAGGCTTGGGTGAAGGCTTGATTTGTTTGGATTTTGGTTTGGGTTAATTTATTTTGGATTTATATTATTGAGGTGAGGAAGCATTTAGGATAAGGATAAGTTTTTTCTCGATAGTCTAGGTTTTTTAAGTTAGAGTGTGAGAGTTGAATAAGAGAAGCATCTTGGTCATGGGCTTTCTGGATAGCATGTGAATTGGCTTTTATGAGTCATCCTTACTAGGTTGGAGATCTTCATAATGGAGTTGGGTGATTATGGGCAGGTGGGATAGTTTTAGGTTGTGGTTGTGGTAGAGTATATTGACATGAATGTATGGTTTCAATGACAAACAAAACTTGATTAAAAATTATATACTAATAGTTTTTATTAAGTTTTAGCATGCAGAATCAAGTTGCAGGTCTTAAAGATAAATGAGCATAGAAAATATATTTCATGGCAATAAGGCTTGAGCAAGTAAAGAAGCTAAAGACGAAATGTCGTAATAGACAAAGCATGAATGAAAAGGACTAGGTTATTTTCCATTCATCTATCAAAATAAAAAACTACATCTAATGGATGCACGACAATATATTTATAATAGAGTTCGTCTATCATGAGCAAGTCGTAGTTTCGACCAATGATTGTCTAATAAGAATAGATAAAGCCAGAAGAAGTGAAGATCTTTTTAGCAGAACAAAAAACTTCATCTGCCATCAACAGACCAAGTAGAGAAGCAAGAATCGCATGGTAGAACAGAAACTTCATTTGTCAAAAGTAACCCAATGATTATCTGCTGTCGACAAACAAAGAGGAAGAAGTAAGGAGCGTCTGACAAAATAAAGAATTTGTTAATGATCGTCTGATTGTCAATAGACAAAGCGAAAAAATATTCCATCAGACAAAGGCGTGAAGAAGACCTATTTATAATCCAAGACTTTTTCTATTACTTACAAATAGATAAACCCAACAGACAAAGCTCTGAAGCAATAAGATATTTATGCCTCTATGATGCAATTGACGAAGAAACTTTGTCTTATAGACAACTGGACAGATACTTCGTCTATCATAAATAAAAGACGAGCAACGGTCGGAACGAATCATTGGTCTTCGTCCAACATTAATAACGATATTTCTATATTGGTGAAAGCAGCAGCCAATGGAGTAAAACCTTAACCAAAGCTTATTGAGAAACCTAAAATCATCTTCTCCAAGGTCAGCTCTATAGGCATTATAATATACGAAGAATAAGTAGAAGTAAGAATATTCAAAATGCGCCAATCAGATTGTCTTCTGTTATTAATAGAGCCCACCTACCACCAATGATTAGAATTCAAAGCAGCTATAAATGAAGCATCAGTGGAGCAAAAGGGGGTAATGAAGCAATAAAGAAAATCATTCGAACCTTTTTGAGAGCATTTTCTAATCTGAGCTTAACCTTCTACAATTCTTATAGAGTCAAGAGCCTGCAAACCTTCCTCAACTTTTTTTGAGGGCTCCCAACTATCATTGGAAAGATTATTTACTTCTGCATTCAACTTTTAGAAAACTTCCCCTGTGCTTACTGAGAAATTCCTATGCTTAAACTTCTGATATTCATTTCTTGTTCCTTGAACTAGTATTTGTGACTAGACTCAATAAAAGCTTTGATTGTCTAAGTGTAGACAAGAGCTGTTTATTTATGCACCCTAGAGCTGAAATCTAAAAGAGTGCTGGGAGCATTGTGTTTATGACCCCTACAGCTGGAATCTAGAAGAGTATTGGGGACACTTGTTTATACCCCTAAAGCTATAATCTAGAAGAGTGTTAGGGACACGATTGTATTTCTGCTATTGGGAATAGTGGAACCCAATAAACTAAGAGAAAAGTGATCTTGGAATAGTGGAGTAGAGTGTTTACTCATACCACTATAAAAATCTTTGTGTCTTATATATTTTTGTGTTTGAGTGATTGATTGCTAGAGGGAAAAGTAATCCTAAAGGGGTTGAGAAATAATTTTTAAGTACCTAATTCTCCTCCCCTTTTGGGTTTTAGCCTTACCTATGAGACCAATAAGTACTATAAGAGTAGACTACATAAAACTTGTAGTGATCCAATGGCAAACCCATCATCCTCATTACAAATATTTGCCAAAGGGCAATCTTCTTCACGACCGCCCCTATTTGATGGAATTAACTTCGCTTACTGTAAGTTAAGGATGATGCAATTTATTATAGCCAGTGATATGGAATCTTAGAGAGCTATTAAAGTCAGTATCACTCTTCCCACTACTAAAGCAGATGCATGGACCAAAGAGGAAGCCACCCTAGTCCAAAATAATGCAAAGGCTATGAATTCTTTATTTTGTGGACTATCCTCATTTAAATTTGATAGAGTACACTCTTGCACTACTGCAAAGAATATATAGGATAAATTAGTGTCTATTTATGAAGGTTTGTCATAAGTCGAGGGAACCAGAAAGAATATATTGATAGGAGAATTAGAAAATTTTAGGATAAAGGAAGGAGAAAGTATATCTGAAATGTATGCTTATTTTTCTAAGGTCACTAACGCCTTGAAAGGTTTGAAAAAAGAAGTTACAAATTTTGAATAGGTAATGAAGATACTAAGAGCGCTCCTAGATTCATGGAACCAAAAGATCATAGTAATAGAGGAAGTAAAGTATCTAAATAATCTTTTGATGAACGATCTTATTAGCTTATTGATGTCACATGAGCTAATCAAGAACAAAAGAAAGGAGCCAACATAGTCAAAGAAGAGTATGGCCCTAAAAGTGACCAAAGAAAGCAACAGTAATCCATTATTATAATCTAAAGATGATATGACCATATTGATCAGAAATTTTAGAAAATTTTTAAGAAGTAGTAGAGGCAGCACCTCAAGGAGATAGCCTAGATAACAAATGAAAATAACTAAAAGAAAGAAGGATCTCCCCACATGCTATAGATGTGGAGGAATTTGATACATGTTTCCTGAGCATCTCAATGAAGAAAAAGTAAACATAAATGAAAATGACGATAGAAAAAAAAAAGAAATACTTCAAGAAGTACTCAAGAAACTAAGCTAGAGGAATGTACGTAAATGATAAAGACTCATCTGCAACAAGCTCAACAAAAAAAGATGACAATGAAGTTGGAAATCTTGCAAGAATATGCTGCATGGCTTAAATGGAGAAAGACTCGATAGATAAAATAAATAAAATCACCATCAACGAACAACGCATAAAGGACCTAGAAATAGAGGTAAACTCTTACTACTCTTATAGTTCTGACTCTTAAAGTTCAAATAGCACTTGTTTTAAATACAAAAAATTTGATAAGTTACAACAATCATACAACTCTCTTTTTAGTGAGTTTGAATCACTTAGCCAGAAATTTACTCAAGAGAAAAGATACTTTGACGCAACTCTTAAAGTAAATTCCATTCTAGTAGAAAGAAATTTATCGCTACAAAAGAAAGTTGGAGATCTAAAGAAAGAGATAGAAATATTAAACAATACGCTAAGTAAATTCTCCAATCCAAGAGAGTCTGTGGCCAAATTTATGAGAATGACTACTCAAACTAGCAAAAAGGGACTTGGTTATGAATAATTAGATGATGAAAATTTATAAAAATTGTTGGATGGTCCAAGAGAATGAATCTCATAGAAGAAAAAGAGAACTATCAAAACATTAGAAGACCCATGAATTATCCTTAGATAAAGTAACCAATAGAATATATTGCATCTATTAGAGTCCCAAATATTTTTATTTCTATAACAAATTTGGACATAAAGTGTATGATTGTTTTGCCAAAAAGATGCAAGCAAAAGGTACTTAAATGAGATGGAAATGTAAGAAATGAGCACACACCTATACTACACATATTCCCACTAACATCATTGGACCCAATACTTGGGTACCAATAGGGAAAGAAGAAGATTTGCTTTAAATGGAGGTAAGTCTTAAAGCTATATTAGGAAATGCATAGTTCATAGATAATGGCTATTCAAGACATATGCTGGGAACAAAAGATGTTCAAAGAATTAAAGCTAATTAATGGAGGAACAATAGCATTCGACAACAATGATAAAGGTCTCATTAAGGGAATAGGTAAAATTTATGGCTTAATCAATGCATGCATAGAGAATGTATTATATGTAGAAGGACTCAAATACAATTTGCTAAACATCAGTCAATTATGTGACAAGGGTCACAAAGTTGTGTTTGAACCATCCGCATGTAATGTATTTAGTATAGACAATGATCTACTATTTAGTAGAAAAAGGCTTGGAATTATTTATCTAGTACAGTTGGATGATATAGTTGGAAAATGCTTAATTACAGTTAAGGATGATCTATGCGTATGACACAAGAGGATGAGACATATCAATATGTCAAATATCAAGTCTTTGTGGTAAGAGGATCTCGTAATTGGTCTACTAAAATTAGACTATAACAAAAATCAAATATGCAAATCTTGTCAATTTTCAAAATAGACCAAAGTATCATTATACCTTAAGAATGAAGTATCCACATCTAGACCTCTAGAATTATTGCATATGGATTTATTTGGACCATTAGACATAGTCATACTTAGAGGAAAAAGATATGTATATGTGATAGTGGATGACTACTTCAAATTTACATGGGTAATTTTCTTGACTAGCAAAGATGAAGCATTTTCAATATTTTATACTTTTTTGAAGCTAATCCAAAATGAGAAACAAATGTCCATTGTTTCCATGCACAGTGATCATGTTGGTGAATTCAAAAACAAAAGATTCATTAATTTTTGTGATAAAAAAGGAATTCACCATAATTTCTCATCCCCCAAGACTCCTCAATAAAATGGAGTTGTGGAAAGAAAGAATCGGACAATTTAAGAAATGGCAAGAACCATGTTAAATAAAAGTAAATTATTCAAAAGACTTTGGGGAGAAATAGTTAGTATTGCTTAACATGTATTGAATAGGGTTACCATAAGATCAATTTTAAAGAAAACCCCATATGAGCTTTGGAAAGGAAGAAAACTAAACTTTTTATATTTCTATCCCTTTGGATGCTTATGCTATGTAATGAATAAGGGAAAGATAATCTTAGAAAGTTTGATCCAAAGAGTGATGAAGCTATCTTTCTTGATTAATCTTTCAACAGTAGAGCATTTAGGTCTACATTAAGAAAACACAGGTTGTAGAAAAATCTATACATGTTAAATTCAATGAAATGAATATAACCTCGAGAAAGGAGAGTAATAGTGGTGCAGATAAATCTACAACAAATATGAAGAAGCTCAAATTGAAGGATCAAGAGAATGACACCAATGATGAAGACATACAAAGTTCAGAAAATGAAGAGGAGGTAAGAGTAGATAATATTCCTTATCAACCCCCTATTGATTTGAGATTTGTTATTACTCATCCTAGAAAGAAACAAAGTTTGATAGCAATGTAAGAAGTGCTAAACTAGTTTGAAATAAACAAAGTATGAGAACTAGTTTTAAGACCAGAAAATGTTGATATAATTGGAACTAAATGGGTATTCATAAACTAATTGGACGAGAGTGGGCTAGTTGTAAGAAACAAGATATGATTAGTTTCTAAAGGATACTCTCAAGAAGAAGGAATTGATTTTGAAGAGTCATATGCCTTTGTAGCTAGGCTAGAAGTCATTAGAATGCTACTCGCTTTTGCATCTCATAAAGACTTTAAGTTATTTTAGATGGATGTAAAGAGTGCATTTCTGAATGGATATCTGAGTGAAGAAGTATATGTGGATCAACCTTCTAGTTTTGAGAATAATGATAAACCCAATCATGTCTATAAGCTCACTAAGGAGTTTTATGGTTTAAGACAAGCTCCAAGAGCCTGGTACGGAAGGTTGAGTAAATTCTTAAATGATCATAAATTCAAGAGAGGAAATGTTGACACCCCTATGTTTATCAAAAATATTGACAAAGATATCTTGATAGTTCAAATTTATGTGGATGACATTATATTTGGAGCTACTAATGAAAAACTCTATCAAGATTTCTCAAAGATCATGCAGGCTGAATTTGAAATGAGTATAATGGGAGAATTAAATTACTTCCTTGGATTGCAAATCAAGTAAAAAGATGATGAAAATTATATTTGCCAATCCAAATATATTAGAGAGATGTTAAATAAGTTCAAAATGAAAGAAGTTAAGGCAACAAGCACTTTAATGATCACATCAAGAAGGCTGGACAAGAATGAAAGAGGTAAACTCGTAGGTAAAAAATAATATAGAAGTATGATTGGATCTTTTCTTTATCTTACTGCATCCAGACTAGATATTCCCTTTAGTGAATGCTTATGCACTAGATTCCAATCCCGTCCTAGAAAATTATACCTCATTGCAGTAAAATAAATTTTAAGTATCTGGTTGACACACCAAATCTAGGACTTTATTATCCCAAAGGAATAGACTTTGAACTCCTCAGATATTCTGATGCTGATTTTAGAGGATTTAAGTTGATAGAAGAAGTACTAGTGGGACCTGTAAATTTCTAGGAAATAGTTTAGTATCATGGTTATCCAGAAAATAGACTAGTGTTGCTCTCTCTATAGTAGAAGCTGAATATATACAATTGGAAGTTGTTGCGCTCAATTGCTGTGGATGAAACAATAATTTCTTGATTATGGACTAAGCTATAGAGACATACTCATTAAATGTGATAACACTAGTCCTATATGCTTGACAAAGAATCCTATTTTACATTCGAGAACTAAGCATATAGAAATCAGACACTACTTTATTAAAGCTCATGTTGAGAAACATGATATATGTCTAGAATATATGCCCACAAGTGCACAACTTGCTGATATTTTTACTAAATCACTATCCTTAGACACCTTCTGCAACATTAGAGGAGAATTAGGTATGACTAGTGTGACGATCTAAGGATAAAATCTCTAATGTTTCTATGCTTGAAATTGCGATGTTGAATATGCTTTCTTGAGACTAAACTTCATCTCAAATGAAGTAAGTTATTCAAATCAAGTACTCTATTCACATTTCATCAGAAGATTATTTTCCAAGGTTGAGTACACCTCGTTTTCTTACTAAATTTAACTTACAACTATGGTTATCATATCCAACTCTATTTTTAGTATAAGTTATTCTCCCTTTCTTAGAAAATCATATCATGCACCTCATATAGCTCCCACAGTCAATTTATTTTAACTCCTAAATCACAATCCTTCTCTACACTCCAAAATGAAATTCTTTGAAGAAGAACATTTCGAAAGCAATCACAAAGAGAAGACAAGCGCATGGCGGGAACTGAAGAATCAACTACTTGTTCTTCAACTATTTTCCTGGAAGGAAGAAAATGATTCTATGTTCACCATTATTCCAATCATTCTCTCAGAAGCATTTCTCTTCAAAATTTGGCTTTGCAGAAACAATTCATCAATTTCATCACTACTAGAAAGCCCTAGTTCATATATTACCATCATCTAGGCATTTGAAGAAGAGGGGAATGGAAAAAATAAGTATATTACATCCATCTTAAACCCCTCATCTTCCCATCCACCATCTAAAACTTCAGTTTCTCATAGTTTTGGATGCATATCCCCCCTCCCCTTGTGGTCAACCTCTTCAAGTTCCATAACAATCTCTCTCTCCATCTCCCCAAACTTAGAATGTTTATGTATAGGCCAATCTCCTTTGTATCGCTGTTTGTAATAAAAGGAAATGTAATCTTTTCATTATTTTCTAAATACTTCTATTTGTGTGTACCTTACTAGGAGGAGGTACTTCTTTTTGCTTATGCCAAAAAAGGGGAGAAAGAATATGTAAATTATCTCAAACAGGAAATAGAAACTGCATAAACACTTAATAAATTAGGAGGAGAATATATTCTAAATATTCAAGGGGAAAATATAAAACAAGATAAGAAAACATCAAAAGATGAAAACTTGTGGAATGTTTAAATATTGTAAACATTTTTATCTATATACATTTAGGGAAGATTATCTTTTATGAGACAATTTTTAATCAAGTTTTGTCATCATCAAAAAGGGGGAGAATGTTGACATGAATGCATAGTTTCGATGATAAATAAAACTTGATTAAAGATTATATACTAATGGTTATCATCAAGTTTTAGTATGAAGAATCAAGTTGCAAGTCTTAAAGTTAAATGAGCATAGAAAACATATTTTATGGCGACAAGGCTTGAGCAAGTAAAGAAGCAAAAGATGAAGTGTTGTAACAGACAAAGCACGAATGAAAAGGACTCAACTATTTTCCAATCATCTATCAAATTGGAAAACTACATCTGATGGATGAAAAATAATATGTTTGCAATAGAATTCATCTATCATAAGCAAGTCATAGTTTTTACCAATGGTCGTCTGTTGAGAACAGACAAAGGCTAAAGAAGTGAAGATCTTTTTAGCAAAATAAAAGACCTCGTCTACCATCAACAAACAAAGGCGGAAGAAGTGAAGATCTTTTCAGCAGAAGAAAAGACTTCACTGCCATCAATAGACCAAGTAGAGAAGCAAGAATCATATGGCAGAATAGAAACTTCATTTATCACAAGTAAGCCAATGATCATTTGCTATCGATAGACAAAGTGGAAGAAGCAAGGAGCGTCTAGAAGAACAAAGAATTTGTCAGTGGTCGTCTGATTGTCAATAGACAAAGCAGAGAAATATTTCATCAAACAAAAGCATGAAAAAGACTTGTCTGTATCCCTTGAAATTATCTTTTCAATGCATCAAGAATTATATAATTTGGATATCATATGAGGAAGTTCTGCCCAATGCATGGAAACTACACCTAGTGGATAATTAAAGACGCAAATGATGAGATTAACTTGATAAATATAAAATTTTGTGTATTGATAATGCAAAATAATTTTTTTGAAATTTGTATGAAAGACCCATTGAGATAAATATATGTGTATAATATGGAATTTGTAAATGATTTATTGATTTTTATGGGATACTTGAGGCTTGATTATTAAGTGGGTGAGTAATGCTTTATAAATTGATTAAGGCATAATAATCATGATTAAATGACATTATTCTTATTTATTTAAGGAGATAAATTATGTAGTTAAATGTCCTTATGAACGGGGAAGTTGATGGGGGTTAAACTTGCTAGTTAATGGGGTTAATTGCATTGGTTAGATGTTCATGTATAGGGAAAGGATGGTGCATTGCTAGAGCATTGAAAGCAAAAGCAAGTATGGTACTCCATCACCTATCTCAAAACCCATTTGTTGATATCATTTTCAGCCCCATCTATGCCCCAATTGCTGCCTCCCTTTTCCACATCCCATTTTCATGTGATTTCGTCTAGGAAAATTGTGCTTTCTCATGCAAATCTTTATCACGCCTCAAGAGAAGCCAAGATTCACCCATTTGGACGGTGCCAAAGAAGAAAACACATCTTTTTTGATGTTGCACATGGAGAGTGCTAAAGATCCAAGTTGGGGTTTCCTTATTTTTTTGGATGATTCAACATAAAAAACACATAGTAAGTGTTCTTCCCTAAACATTTGTTCCAATATTTGTTTATTAGGGCTTTTATGTAAGATTGCAAGGTCTATTTTGGGGGTTTGACATGGATTTAGCTAGGATTTCACGAAGAAAGTGATTAACATATTAATTACATGATTTTCAAAAAGATTTAGGCATGGAAACTAGAGATATGCTGCTGTCCACTTCATGGACAACAACATTAACACACATTGGAAGGGGTAGTGCGTGAATGGAGAGTTAGGACCATGAATTGATGCATTGTGGGTTTAATTAGCCAGTGTATGGTGCTGATTTGATGTTGATTTCACTAATAATTAATTGTATGTGGCTGGTAATTTGTAAAACATATACATGTTGCTGAAATTTTGAATAAGTATTATAAGTTTGTTGAAATGCTTCAATGAGAAGCTGTTTTGGGTGTGATTATTAGAATGGCAGCAAATTGGATGCATTTAGAGCTTAATTGACATGTTTTTAATGTTAATTAGATGTTGATTATGTTGGATTTTGATTGTATATTGATGGGTATGCTTGAAACTTAGAACATATTGCTGAAACTTAATGATGTAACTCATGCATAAGAGATGTTTGATGTATTGCCTCTCAGAGGAACCAAGTAGCTTTAAAGTTTACATTGCGACCCTTAAATGGCCATTCATTAGGCATTAAAATAGCATATTAGTTGCCTAGAGCAATGAGTAAAGAAGGATTAAGGTCAAGTAACAAAATGGGATGCACTAGAGTGTTAATTATGCATTTGTATTGCATTAGAAACATGTCCCTAAGTGAATAGCAATATGGGCAAGTTATGGCCCTTGTGAATTATGCTTAGTTGGTTAGAAATGGTAGATTTAGTGGGATAAGAATAAAGCTTAATGAGAAGATTAAGGGAGTTTCACCTATTTTATGACTTTAGTAGAATTTTCCTTTTGAAATATATGTAACTTAAATTGTGATACATGTTATATATGTAGGGTTATTGAGTATTGACTGGAAGCCAAGTCATGGAACTTGAAGATGGTGAAATTGTACCCCATTGAGGTAAGTAAGCTCTTTTCTAATTGAATATAATGCTGGATGGGAGTAGTGATATCCCATGTTTTGAATCCGGGCATATATGAATGGATGGAGATAGTGGATATTCTGTACTTTGTTAAAATTGATGTTTTTTAGGTTTGATGAATGCATGCATATTGGGGATAATAAGTATCTCTCGGATTAAAATGATTGGTGTTTATTTATAATATAAACATATAATTATTAGGGTGTGACAACCCCAAATTTTGGTAAGTTTAATTTTCAATTATGATAAATTTCTTAGTAATTAGTGACCAGAAATTTCACCCTTATGAAGCAGTTTTAGTATTTTGACCATAACTTCTTCATATGAACTCAGAACTAGGTGACTTTTTTTGAATTATTCAGATAATTTCAAGGAATATAACTTTCATGTTGACCATAATTCATAAATATTCTTATATTTTAATTCATGGGTCCCACAAAGTGATGCCACTTGGATTGGAGATAGTTGTAGTCTTTTGGGTATAACTTTTCCATAAAAAAGAATTTAGTAATTTTTAATTCATTGGAAAATTCACAAAAAAGGTTATAACTTTTATGTTTATAACTTTTGATAAATCAACTCCCATATGTACCAAATATTTGAGAAAAATGATATTTGTTACAATGACATGTGTATTTAGTGGAATTTTGATTTTTAATGAAAATTTTAAGGTAATTATACACTTAGATAATTGTAAATTGATGATAATTAATCATG
Source organism: Pouteria campechiana (assembly GCA_036873735.1). NCBI lineage: Eukaryota > Viridiplantae > Streptophyta > Magnoliopsida > Ericales > Sapotaceae > Pouteria > Pouteria campechiana. The sequence continues at coordinate 39,379 of JAYJMB010006810.1, read as the reverse complement.
TAATTAGTGTATACATGTTTGGGGAAACAATGATGAGCAATTATGATTCTTTTTGTGCATGGTTTAATGCAAAAAATAGTGTGTATGTGCATGGATTTGATATGCACTATTTTAGCACCACAAATTTTTTTTTTAAGAAGATACACCATCTCCCCAAAACCTAATATGCCTCCCTCTTCTTACGACCCACAAGCCAGCCATCCCCCTTTCATCCCAAGCCCATAATTTTTTTTCTCCCACTAATTTTGAAGCTAGAAAATTGTGCCAATGAATATAAAATCCATTCCCACGCATCTAGCCACCCAAATGATCAAGCTTGGATGATTTCAAGGAGGGAGAATAATCTATTTACCTCATGTTGCTACTGGTGGTTTAGATTCTTGAAGATTTTGGTGGTTTTCAAAGTGGGTCAGAAGGTATTGCATTTTCCCTAACTCAATTTTGTATGACCTGTTTACTAGGTTAATGTTTTGTTCTGTAGGGACTATCTAGGGCTGAAAAATATTTGATTTTCTTATGAATTGATAGGTATTTCAATGGGAGATTGATTAATCATAAATGATAGTTTAATACAAGTGATTTGGGCATGATTTCGGCTATATATTGCTGACCACAAATGGATAGCAATATGAATGGGTGTGATGGCTTGTTGGGGCTTGAATGGGCCATTTGTAGTATATGAAATGCTTTGTTATTTAATTATTGAATTAATGATGAATTAATGATGTTAATTACGCAATAAAATGATCAAATGTTGCTAAAATGTTATTACTGAATCATGCCTTTAAGTTGTTTGATAAAATGCCTAAGTGAAGGGATTTATAATTTACATTAATGTTAGGTCTATTTCCAAATGAATTTTAGTGGATAATTGACATATTTATGTTATCATTATTATGTTCATTTTATGATATTAAGGATATGCATGATTGGAAATGGGTTTGCTATGATGCATATTGTTGAAGATTTTAAATTAGTTTTATGTAAGAGTAGTGTATGATGCATTGTCACCATGAACTATATGGAATGAATGGACAGATTGTATAATGGAATTAGATTTTAATTTATCAAGTTAAATTACTAATTATGATGCCAAATTAGTGATAAAAAAATGGGTTAACAAAGGGTGCAAGTTAAACAGATTGTATAATGCTAAAAGTTGCAAATTACACATGTCTATCAAGTGTTCGATGAAATTCCTCAATGAGAACAAAGTGGAATTAGGGGAAATGGATAGGGGATTTAATTGGCCATTAAGTGAGAAATAAAATAGATTATTTAGTGTCTCAATTGTATGATTAAAAGTAGGATGGAAAAATGGCCAACTATGGTACTGAGTTAAGGTATTTAGATTAAGTGGAATGCATGTTTTAAACTACCCTTAAAATGGACAGCTATAGGATGGGTTTTTGACAAATATAAGATGGGTTTATTTGAATTAATTTAGAAAATTGATTGCTAGTATAATTAACAAGGTTAAGGTCCCTTGAAGTTTGATAAATTTTTATATGAAAGGATGGGTTGTAATCCATCATTTGATAGGTTGAAAAAGAGACCAAGCTTAAATTTTGAAACCCTTAGTAAACCAAGTTGGAAATGGTGCACTGAAATTATTTTTGATGTTTACATGTTTACCTAATTAGGTAATAAGTGATGGGAAATGAAAAATAATGATTTAGACCCTAAATATCCAATGGTATAGATGGGCGAATGTCACTTAGAAATGCATGTAACTGCGCTAGAGCTTATATAGTTGTTTGTGAATGCTAAAAGTGATACATGAAATGTTTGTAGGACCCATTGGACCTTGAATTTGAAGGAAGTGATTGAATTGAAGGTTGCAAAATTATTTTCAAGTGAGGTAAGTAGGTTTCTTGCCAAATTATGTGTGATTGAGTACATTAGCATGTTGGCATATGGGCACAATTATTTATTGTGTTTGTTAATGATTTGAGATGTGTTTATGGAATGTGCTTTGTACTTGAATTTACTGCATGCATTTGATGGTTTGAATAGATTATTACATACCTTGTTGAGGTTACTTTTGTTCATGTAATGTGATATATGTGAGTATGATATGGTAGTGAAGTTCATGTGGATGTATGTATGACATACATAATGGGCCTGTGTGGCTATGGTGTTGCCTATGTGGCATATGGTGCTATTTGTGTGGCTATAGTGTTACTTGTGTGGCGTATGGTGTTACCTATGTAGTTATAATATTGCTTGTGTGGCGTATAGTGTTGCCTGTGTGGCTATGGTGTTGCCTATATGGCGTATGGATGGTCTGTGTAACTAATAGATTGCCTGTGTAGCATATAAGGTGTATAGTAAGTGTTGGCCTTTATGGCACTGGGTACATTATAGTTGTATATTTAATTGCTTATGAGTATGCTTGGATTGAGTGAAATATGATTGCACTAGCATGTGTTGATTATGCAACTTGATACATGATTTACAAGGTTTTGTCATTTTTTCCTACTTACTGAGTTTGCCCAGACTCACCCCTTTTTTGTTCTCATATTTTAGATGCCAGGCAAGTTGGAGGAGCTCAATTGGGGATTGATGCTCAAAATGGGAATTTGCAGCAATGGAGTGACATTTCTTATTTAGCTTCTGATTATTTATTGAAAAGAGATTATAATGCATTATGTGACTTGTCATTTATTAAATTATTATTGGTAGATGATGTATAACAATAAGTTTAAATTCTTAATATTCATTAATTATTGATTCTTAGTTACTTTTATGCCATAAGACTACTAGTTGGTCCATATAACTATGGATGTAGGAGGATTTGTTGATATGTATGGTATATATGGATGATTGAATATATGTATAGGTTTGGAAACCCTCATATTCCAGGAGAGACTCTGCCGAATTTTCAATAGGATCTTCCTTTAAAATATGAGTAAGTTGCCCCCTCAATTTAGGGGTGTTACATGGGGATAGTGAGTATCCCATGTCTATGCATCTGATGATGCTTATTCTTATGTACGGATGTCTAGATGAAAGGAATAAAGAATATCCCACATGTATAATTGTATATGTGTGAATGGGTGTATTGATGGGGACAATGGACGTCCCAGTAATCTTCTTTTGTGAATGCATAGGTGGATGGGATAAAGAGTATCCCATGTTTTGTGTACAATGATGATAATTATAAATGGATGAATGTTGATAAGGTGATATATGAATGTTGAATTGAAGCATGAATTAGCATGAGGCCGTGAGAGCCTACAATATGATATTGTGTGATCATTTGCACATGAGTATGACTGCATAGACATTATGCTTAGCATGTCATGGACATGCCATGATGTTATAATTGATTATGCTTATTAGTGATTTATTTGATCATTTTTACTGATTTTCCTACTTATTAAGTTGCCCAAACTCACACCTTCTTATTTAATTTTTTTAACTGGCAGGTTAGGTAAAAAATTTCCAACTGTGGGTTGTGGACTTATGTATAAGATTGAAGAGATTTTTTGTGGTATGATTGATTGGGTTTGTAATCCCATATTGTATTTGTGTAATTGTATAAGTGTATCTAAATGATGTATAAAAGAATTGTATTGGCATGTCATAGTGATGTATTTATGATATTGTGAATGGAGTTGTATTATTTAGTATAAATGGTCCTAGGCAGAGCCATGGGTAAGGTGGGTAGGTGTTTTATGCTATATGTCTTGATTTTATAGTTATTAAAATGATAATTTTCTAGATGATAAATGTATGCAAAGGTATAGATCTCTATATTTCTGGGTAGACTTTGATCAATTTTTGGTAGAATTCTCCCTTAGAAATGAGAAAAATATAGGTCAATGGTAAAAAATGCATAGGCCCCGGGAGCGAGATGTCATAGACACCTGTAGTTCCCACTTTAGGTTATATATTGATAAATATCATATTGTGGGCAATCTTCAAATCCAAATCTAGGTAGTTGGCATGGAGATAAACTTCTTTCTCTCTCACCTCTTCTTCAGCCAAATCTGAAATAGCCTAGATTTGCTCTTTGGCCATTCTACAGCCTCTTCCACCTTTGGCAAGTTGAACTTGGCCCTTATACTTGCGGGGATCAAGCCTTTCTGTAAGGCCCTGTAAATTTTAAAAATGTAAATTTTAACTATTGTAAATTTTTGCCAATTTTTGCCAATTCAACATGCTGTATAATTAAAATTTTGAGGAAATTATTGTAGACAATTTATGAAATTGAGTGGATTATCAATATAAACATGAGGATAAGATTGGGAATACATCAAAGTGTATTAAATAAATGATTTAAGTGAAAAATAAAATAAAATTAAATCAGTGGAGCATTGAAAGAGTAAATAAGAAAATATTGAATTTTATTAAGAAATAATTTTAAAAAATGATGGATTATCCATATTAATGAGAGGATGATGAGGATATATATTAATTAATGATTAACAAGTGAAGAAAAATTATAAATTGCATGCGGGACGCTGGAATATCGAGTTGCCAATAAATTCCAAAAAAATTTGGTTAAATCAAATTTAATTGACATAAATAAATAAAATTATGGAAATGATACAATAAATGGATGAAAAATTAATTATGGTACATGATTTATCAAACGGATAACCCACATGTGTTAAAAACATTGATTGAATAGGATTCTTAAAAATTAAAGTGAGTGCATATGCATGGAATGCAAATGGGTAGTAGACTACCATAACTTTTAAGTAAATAAAAGCATTGCATACCCATCTTCCATCCCATTTTATGCTTGCTCTCCTCTTCTCCATATAAATAGCCCACCCATCTTCCCCAATCTCTCAATTACTTCATTTTTTCTTAGAGAAAACACTTGCAAATTGATCAAAGGGTAATCTTTTGCCCATGGTACCTAAATTTTCTTGAGACCAATGAGTGACAGCTTCTAAGATTCAAGGATTATTTCTGATCATTGGGACCCAACTAGGGAACTTGGAAGATTAGGGTAAGTGCTTAATCTAATTTATGTAGTGATGATGTTTATGGAAGAAATTCATGCAAAAATATGTTGGAATTAGATAAAAAAAAATCAAACCCTAATGTAGCAAGGCTACTGAAAATTTTGAATGGGATTAAGGAGCAGTAGTTTGGGTGTTTTATGCATAATTAATGAGTGATTACATTTAGTTAATCACCAGTAATTAACAGACATTAGATTATGTTGCTGGAAAAAAATGAAACAGATGGAATACACAAATTGTTTACATTGAAATGGGTTGTGAACTTGATTCTTTCAACAAATAATTAAGCTAGGTTAGCAAGGGAAATCAGGGCCTAATTTCCATGATAATACAACACTTAATAAGCTCAAACAGTTAATGCAATCAATGTAGATTAGGTGGACAACTAGTTTCTACATTAATGTTGTTTTTGAATGGAAATTAATACAATTATTACCCATGATTAAGGATATGATTTGGGGGCGAGTTAAGGCTTCGTTAGAGGCCATAAATTGGAGCTTAAGGGTAGTGCCAATTAGTTAATATCATAAGGTAAGCAGGTATTTACAATGTGTTGAAAATTGGACAACTAGCTGTTATATTTTGGGCATGAATTTTATTAATTTTTGAACATGCTTATATTGTTTTAATTATGTAATATATGCCTTATTTGATCATGATTAGTGCCATTAATTATCATGTGTATTTTTCTTTGAAAAATTAGTGAAAATAGTTGGAAAACTTCATGAAAAATGTAAATAGAACATTGAAAAAGTGGTTTATCATGTACCCCTCTTAAGCTTAATTAAAACCTTATAAAATAATGTGAGTTTGTAAATATAAAAATATAGGGTTAATTTCCATATATTGATGTTAAATATAAAATTTTTTATAAAATAATTCAATCGTTTGTTGGTCCAAAAAAATCAAGGAAAGAAATAACCCAAAAATTCGCCCGCTGCCCATTTTGCCATTTTTGTTGATTTTTGTATTTTGATTTTTTATTTAATCAATTTAAGCGATTTTTTCCTATTTTTTTTTATTCAAATGTATTAATGTTCATCTAATAAAAATTTTTAGAGTAAACAAAGTTGGAAATTTTTTTATTTAATTTTATTTTGAATTTTTGAATTTTATTTTTAATTTGCTCAATTTAAATTATTATTAACTAAAATTTTGTTCATACAATTTTGATGCTATGTGAAACCCATAAAAAAATTAGATAAAAAAGGTGGATAAATTAGAAAATAAAGAACTTTATTTTAGGATTTCTGTATATGTGTTTACACCCCCGGTAGTGCCGTCGTTGTCAATTTTGGTGCGTGGTTGGCACGAAGCCTTATGTGGCTCATATATTCATTTTATGATGGCCACAGGGCTGACATATGTCTGTCATATGGCGAGGAGTGGCCTGGTTTGCTGGTGGGTGGTTGTGTGGGCAGCCGGCGCGGCTGGGTGTTGCTATCCGCCTAGATGGCCTATGTACTTTGATTTGACCTGAATAACTTATATAGGCGTGTTTGAGGTGAATTGGTACTTTTGTGAGGCGATAAGGTCGGGATGCCACAGTATACAGCAATGTGGCTGTGTGGGCTTGGCAATCTTCTAGCTAAGATTGCTAGAATGGGCCTGATGCGCTAAAGAGTGAAAGGGTAGTGTCTTGATTTGTGTGCCTCCTAGGGTGGAGTATATCGATGATGGTAGAACAGTGCGATAGTATAGGTGGTGGCCGTGTGATATGAATTGACTGTGTATGGGGCAGTGTTCGGCAGTGCCGGGTATAGTTATACATGCTAGTATTGACTAGCTGATTATGTCTAAGATACCATTATGATTATATATATGTATGATTAGTAAAGTTTTAACAGCGAACCCTAATGAACATGACAATCTGAATGACTATAACTCATGCGTATGGCATGCCATGTTTGCTCAATTACATCATTGTTTATTGCTTTATTTATCGTTGTTCATCTTATTATTTATAGTTGTTTATTTTGCTTACATGCTTACTGAGTTTTACCCACACTCACCTTTTTTATTTAAAATTTTTAACTACTAGGCCAGAGGACGGGGCCCAACAAGGTGTTGGGTCTTGTGGTGGGGCTAGGCGATGATCGCATAGGAGACGCTGTTACATTTTTTTATGTATGATGATGAATATTAATGGACATATCTGTGATTGGACATAAAACATGTATTATTATCTAATTGCATATCATGTCATATTATTGTGTGGATGCATGTGGTTTGATAGCCAGGGCACTGTAGATTCGCTGATCTTGGTCTATGGGTGCTGTGTAGATGTGGATATTAACAAGTGTATGGAATGTGCATAAGAATGCAGAGCATGGAGTCTGCTATATTATATATGTATATTTGATATACATTGTTGTGGTTAAGCCTGTTGTATATAGGAAAATGGTGGTAAATCAGGGGACACTCTACCTGAATCTGATCTGATCTTTCCACTAGTGATGCTCCCGGGAGTGGGGTGTTACACTTTCTTAGTCTTTCCTATCCAGGTTTTCCTCTTACTAGTGTTGTAGTTGCTAATTAGAATTTGCACTAACCTAGAGTAGGTGAGGTTCTGGTAGCTAAATATTTCTTCCCACTTTTGGAACTTGAACCAATTACATACAAGTTCCGGCCTCCTCCATCTTCTTTAAAAATCTTAAAGTTAAATACTCTCCCCTTCAATACTTTCTTCCCTCTCAAAACTTTCATAAGCAAAGGGTTTGTTATCAAAAAGTACCTTTAGTGTGATGTTTGAGGCATTCGGCCTCCCTTTCTTACTTTGAGATTCTTCTTTTCTATATTCCTTCCTCTTTCTTCCCCTTTCGCTATCATTGAATCAAGATGTAAGGATTTTACCTGCTCCCTTGATTTGAGCCATCTTAGCAATAGGATTTAAATGGTTTTTGGGATTTTTAGTGGAAAGGGTTTGGATTCGGATGGATTCGGATTTGAGGACAAGGTTTTTGGTATTTTTTTGGGGAATGAAGCTCTTAGATAGATTGAATAATGAAAACTGAAGGGTCCTTTCATGTTTAAAAGCATGGAAATGAGCATGAGTCAAAACATCTCACTCGTGTTCGAACCCATAGTTTGTGCATGAAATTTATAGAGGTTTGTAATATTTACTATAGAGGTCTATAGTGGTTCTTTCTACTTTATACTTGACCATAGTAAAAATCTCATTTTAGACAGATATTTGTACATATTTCTATACACTCCTCTTAAATGTCCTTTGCATGTTCTTAGTGTAGAATAAACTTATTTGATATGCATTTCAAACATTTTAAAGTATATATCATAGAGAATCAATTTTTAAATAAAACAAACACGCATTCATCCTTCATGTTATATGTAGTTCATGTGCATGGATCTAGTACTCTTAACTCCCTTCTAGTACTCTTAACTCCCTTCTAATTTTACAAAATCTATCTTTAGGGAGTGGTTTGGTTAAGATGTTTGCTAGCTATTCATCCATGGGCACATATTTTAAGCATATGTTGTGATTTTGCATATGATCTCTAATGAATTGATGCCTCTCTTCAAGATGCTTAGTTCTTGAATGTGTAATTTTGGATTCTTAGTCAAGTTAATAGAACTTATATTGTCACATCTAATAGGTATGTCTACAAATTTAATTCTATAATCTCCTAATTGCTGTTTTATTTATAGAATTTGTGCATAGAAACTGTCTGTAAATACATATTCAACTTCAGCAATTGATAATGTTATAAATATCTGGTTTCTTGAGATATAATGCTTCCAAGTAATTGATATGTTCTATAAGTACTCTTTCTATCTACCTTACACCTAGCAAAATCTATATTTTAGTACCCTACTAGTTCAAAATTTCTTCCTTTTGGATACCATAGACCAAGGTTTGGTATATCTAAAAGGTATCTAAAAATTCCTTTGATAGCAATTAGATGTAAGTCCTTTAGGTTTGATTAGAATCTAGCACACACACACAAATATTAAATATAATATCTAGTCTACTAGTGGTTCAATATAATAAAGAACTTATCATGCGTTTATAGAGCTTTTGACAGATGGTTTTACCTTTCTCATTCTTGTTCATTTTGACTTTAGTGCTCATTGGTATTGGCAAAGGCTTTCTATTTTCCATTTCAAACTTCTTTAGTAGCTCCTTTGCATACTTGGCTTCATGGATGAAGATCTCTTCCTTCATTCGCTTGATTTGCAAGCTAACAAAGAAGTTGAGGTCCCCCTTCAAGCTCATTTTGAATTCACCTTGCAGGATTTTAGAAAAATTTTGACATACTTTTTCATGAGTAGCTCTAAAGACAATATCATCTACATAAATTTGAATAATTAGGATATCTTTTATGTCATGTTTATCAAGAGTGTTGTATCTACTTTACCATTTGTGAAACCTTGGTCTATTAGCAATTTACATAGCCTCTCATACCATGCTCTCAAAGCTTATTTAATACTATAGAGGACTTAAGTTTGAAGACATGATTAAACTTATGAGGGTCTTCAAACCCTAGAGTTCTCAAGTAAACACACAAATAAAAATAATGAAGAAAGAAATTATACTTTTTGAATATGTATCTTTGGTAGCACAGGGGAGCTTTTATGATCCTTGAAAGCTTACTTCAATGAAGAGAATTCTTACCTTCTTTTGTAGGTGAAATCCTTGAATGAAGTATTAAATGAAATTGAATGATTGGCTTGACTTGCACAGAGAAATTGAAGGTTAGGGCATAATGAATGCTTGCAAGAACCTGTTGAATGTCCTAAATTAACTCCTTTTATAAATTCTTTGAAAATCAATCATTTGGGGTAGTTGGCGCTAGGGATGCAACTTAGGTCAGTTTGGTTTGGTTCTTAGTCAAATCTACCCTAACCCTATTTTTAAAAATACTACCCTACCTTTTTATTAGATCGATTTGATTTTAGGTTGACCCTACCCTATTTGTTTTACGATCGGGTCAGTTCTGTTTTGGGATCAAATTGGTTCCATAATAGTCTCCCCTTGAATAAAGAAAATTGAGTTTGAGAAAATTTAAAGGAACAAAGATCCATGAACCATACATCTACCAATCTAACAAAGATATGACTCCAAGCACCAAGGTCCTGTCACCATCAATATAAAACATTAAAGAAATAAAGAAATAGGTAAGCCCAAAGGTTTGGGGACTACAAGTTTGATTTTGAAACTGTTCAGTAATGAAAAGGTTTTTTTTTACAAGTGTTTTTTTACCATGTCTTTGTTGTTTAGAGAGAGCTTAGATAAAAGACTAGTTGGTGAACATGAAAACAATGTAGTGAGCAGCGTCTTCCTTGTTCATAACTTTCCATGCCTCCACTCTTTTTTATGAGATGGGCCTCCACATGCTCGACACGCATATGCCTCCTTGAAGGCATGAAAAACCCTGGCATCAAATATAGAAGAAAGATTATGTAACACCTAGGGTGGTAAAAATGAGAAAATTTTAGCAAATTTTTCTTGAATGATCGTTTGATGTCAAAATGTATATAAATTATAATGCCCTGCCCACCCAAGGCCGTTACTCCATTTTACACCATAAATCTGCTATAATTACATAAAAACTTTCCCATGATAAATTTTTTAAAAATTTAATTATACTCCAATATACTCCATGTTGAACCAGCAAAAATTAACATAAATTAAAATTCACATATTTGGAATTTTCAGGGCCTTACATTCCACCCCTCTTATAAAAATTTTTATCTTTGAAACTTCAAATATCAGTCCCCAAGTCACAATATCAAATCATGCAGGGGATAATCACTATCCCTACCCAATCACACAGGCAAACATGCATAACCTACTTACCTTAGACCTTTAGCTCCAAATCACTTTCCTCCAGCTTTGTCTTTTCATCATTTCATATTCACATGACCTATGAAATAATTAACAATTTAAACATCCAACAAGATGCATATAAACATCATCCTGTAATGCCTCGCCCACCTGGGGCCGTTACTCCATTTTACATCATAAATCCACTAGAATTACACAAAAACTTTCCCATGACAAATTTCCCAAAAATTTAATTATACTCTAATATACTCGATGCTGAATCGGCAAAAATTAACATAAATTAAAATTCACATATTTGAAATTTTTAGGGTCTTGCATAAATTTATTAAGTTGAGAAGAAGTTGTTATGAAATTCCATGTATGGGATGATTATATGACGTTATACTTGTTAATTTGTAAGGATAAATTGCTTATTTTAATGCATTCATATTGATTATATTTATGTGGGAACAAAATTTTTCTAAAGAATTCAAGTGGAATCTTTATGTTTAAGAATTGCATTTAATGAAGTTAATGTATGTTTTGAGCACAAGAGTATGTTAAAAAGAAGCTGCATATAAAAAAGGTATCACTTATATCCAATTTTTGGCATAGATGGAGGATGAAATTAATTGTTAATAAAGTGATTTAATGTTAAATGTATTGGACATGAAGTTTATTATGTTAAAGATGTACGTAGCTTGTTACACCATTGAGAAGACTATGTATAGTAAAGGTATGATGAAATGTACTAATGTGAAATATATGTAAATTGAATAATTACTTATGTATTCCATTGGAACATGGATGAGAAAGCATGAAACTCAAGAAATTGTAAGATGGTTATTTGATAAGGTAAGTAGGCTCTTTCCTGGTTGTATGTATTACTGGATGGTGATAGTAGTTATTCCATGCTTTGTATACAAGCATGTAGGGATGGATGAAGATTGTAGATATCTCATATTTTTCTAAAGGTTGAGGTTATTACATTTCGTGAATGCTTGAATAGATGAGATAAAGAGTATCCCTTTTATGTTGTATTGGTTGATATTATTATATTATGTGAATGTGTGGATAGATGATTGATGAGGATAAGGCATATCCCATGATTCTTCTTAGTGATATGTATATTCATGTGTGGTTTATTAGGGATAAAGAATATCCCATGATTCTTGTGAGTATATGGATTGATACAGAATAATAAGCACCCCAGGATTCTTCTAAATATCATATATGTTTGGATGTATAGATTGTGATATAATAAGTATCCCTTGATTTTTGTCTTGAATGTTATTTAGAATATTTTGTGAATATGTAGAATTGATGGGATATGGAATATTCCATGATTGTGCTCATATCTATTATCTTATGTAAATGCGGGTAATAATGGAATGGAGAGCATTCTATGATGTTGTATATTGGGCAAGGTTATGAAATCACTTTTCCTCTTTTTCAAGCTTGTGTGCTATATAATATGAGATGAATGATAAAGCAATAAATTGCACAAGGAGTAAAGTAATCAAATACACAAACAACATAATTTTTATAATGGTTTGGGTACCTTGTCCTTATATCCACTCTTCTAAGTGCATACTCTCTTTGTGTCTTGGGTTCCACTATATCCAATAGTAGAAATACAAGTAGTGGTCCCAGCACTGTTCTAGATTCCAGCTCTAGGGGGCATAAACAAAGTGCTTCCAGCACTCTTCTAGATTCTAGCTTCGGGGGCATAACTAGTGCTCCCAATACTCTTCTAGATTCTAGCTCCAGGGAGCATAACTAGTTCTCCCAACACTCTTCTAGATTCTAGCTCCAGGGGGCATAATTATGGTTTTACAAGCTAACTAGAAACTCTACCTTCATAGGTATTTTGTGTATAATGCTATGCCTCTAACTAGGCTGATGAGTATACACAGTTATAGTAAAAAAATGATAACACAATAAGCATATTACAGTGATTTCAAATTCCCTTGATGTAGTGTTGATGTAGTGTTGAAGCTCTTTGATCTTGGTAGCACTTGGAGTTAAAACACTTGGAGGACTTGAATGAGTTTCCGATTGGTTGATTCACCTTTGACACTTAGAATCCTCAAGTTCCTTAAAGATCTTTGGGAGGACTTGGTCTTTGAGTAACTCTTTGTAGCACACAAGATCTCCCTTGGATACATTGAAGAAATAGGCCGTGGATAAATATACAAAAATGAATCTTTTGAATGATATTTTGTGAGGCTTGAAAATTTTATGGCAAGTAGATTTGCATACAACCATAGATTGATACTATATGCACAAGAATTTGGGGTTAGAAGTAGAAAAGTAGGATGAGCATGACTAATGAATTGAGTATTATGATGGGCAGGAAAGAATTTTAGTGATTAAAAAGGTTAGAAAGTAAGATAGGTGGGCTGCATGTACTCTTGTTTGTGTGCACTACGCGAGTATCATGTGGTTTGTGTGCACTGCGCGAGTATCATGTGGTGGGGGGGGGGGGGCGATAAAGCTTAAAATGCTCCACCAGCCCCAATCCTCACCCATTTTTGTCTAGCCCTCTTTTCTTCCTTACCAAGTTCTAGAAAATTTCAAAACTTAAGGAATTCGATGCCAAACTACTTGGAAATCGATGATAGCTAATCTAGCAACCCTCTGGTATTGAGAGAATGTCAATCTTAGCGGATTTAGGACTATAGGATTGAAGAAAAATTTGGGTTCTCACTCCATAGCTTAGATTTGGGAATTTCAATCAGAGAAAATCGATTGGTAAGTGATTTCTAATACTAATTGTTGGTCCCATGTATATGAATAGCTCAAGAGGGGAAGGGTGAATCGAGTAAATAAAAATTATGGCCAAATAAAACTTAATAAGCCAAGAGGAAGTAGTGATGTAGTATATATGTAATTCTATGTTTGATTGTATGACTGCTTCACTTTCCAAGTTCCACTTCTCTTGGTCATTCCTATGTTAAACAAGTTGTAGTGTGTGTATGATAATGTATGTGATAACATTATACTTGATGAAATAATGAAGGATATGAAATAAATTCTCAACAAGCTAATGAAAACAGTGAAGTGCATGAAAGATAGAACAAGCAAACAAACACACATAATCAATACGATTTTTATAGTAGTTCGGGAATCCCATCCCTACATCCACTCTTCCAAGGGCACCAACTCATTGTACCTTGGGTTCCACTACATCCCATATAATGGAAATACACTAGTGTCCCCAAAACTCTTCTAGATTCCAACTCTAGGGCACGTAAACAAGTGTCCTCGACACTCTTTTTGGATTCCAGCTCCAGGGGGCATAAATTAGTGTCTTCGACACTCTTTTAGTTTTACGAGCTCATTAAGAAACTCACTAGTTTTAAAAATCATCGATAAACTCATTGGTTTTCTGAGGCTCACTAAAAACTCATACAATATAGTTTTCTTGAGATCACCACAAACTCACATAGCTGATTTAACAACACTCTTTTGGCACATTATATTGCCTCTTTTCTTCAGGTTGATTTGTATAAAGATTAAGCTCATATATAAAATGATATTTTATTGAAGCTCATTAGATTTCAATGCTCTAAGTATATGATTATGATAGAACATTTAGGTTCATTGTCTATCAGCACAATGAAAATTGATTATCTAGTAGGAAGCATAGTCTGATTGAGAGAGGTGTTACTTGTTTGAGCTCTATTTTTTTTTTACTGTGAGCTTCCTCAACCTTCCTCATTAACACTGCATTACCTTTATATTGCTTTAGAAACTTCTGTCCATTAGAGGTAGTTGACTTTCTATTAATGTTGAAGAAATTTTGATTTCTCCCATTGAAAAGATGTCTTCTTGAGAAACTCACTTGTAGCTAGAAAGCTTGCAATGCTGTTAGTTGAAGAAGGTGCCTTTTTGATTTTAGCAAACAATGGATGAAGACTTTTCTAGTTGATTGACTTATTCACTAGTTTAGAAATACGCTCATTAAGCTTGAAGGGATGTAGCCTTTAAGTATTGCAACCTTTGTCAGAGTGTGGACTGCTTTCCTTTAAATTTCTTTCCATCTTCAGCTTATCTCAAATTATCTGGCCTGCTTTATAAAATTTTCTTCAAATGAGATTATGATCGGAGAGTGCAGTTAGTGATGTCTGGCATAGATGATTTCTACTTTTCATGATATGTCATGTTTTATGTGAGGACTTTGTTAGATCATGTCTTGAATTTTTCTCTTGTAAGTAATAGATAAAGTAACTCTGAGTAGATTCACATGATAGACCACTTCATCCTTGTTAGAGAATATTATAGCAATTTACTTCATTTTTTGGTTTGTCTGTTATAAGTAACAACTAAATTGTAGAAGCATAGATGAAGTTTCTCTTCTTCATTGTTCATTAGACAGTGTTCTCTTGACAGAAGAAGTTTTCTTCATTAGTGAGGTGGCTTCATTTGTTATAAGTGGTCGATGATCTTTGTGGCGTGGATAGAGCATCTTCACAGTAGACGAAGTATCCTTCACCAGACCAATTGTCCTTTTTATTAGCCAAAGTACCTTTGTCTATTGTAAGTAGCAGAATATTCTTCTTGACAGACAAAGCTTCTTCCCTGAGAGACAAAATGTACTTTGTCTGTTAAGATTAGCAAATGAAGTTTTAGCCCATTAGACAGTCTTTCAAATGATTTATCTATTGGTTAGTCTATCTTAAGTGATAGACGAAGTTATGACGAGCAGACAAATTCTCCTTTTAGTCACTTATATGATGGCTGCCTATTAAGTAACAAATGACTCATCGAGGCATGGATGACTTGCTTCTTTAAAGGTTTTCTGATGGATTTGTCTGTTGCTAGTGGCAGATAACTCTTGTAGATGAAGACAACAGACATAGTTTTCTTCTTTAGTTTGTGTCACTTCTTCTTCATCTTTTATATTTTCATAGATTATAGATAGGTACCTTTGCCTCTTCAATTTTTGGATGAGGTTTATATGATAGACAAATGCTTGAGTAATTTTGTCTCCATTTTGGCTTCTTCATTTATCTGATTTCTACTTCATTTTGTCTCTTCTTCTGCAAACTGAATTCATCTTTGAGTTGTGGACAAGTGTTGATTATAATCAATTTTTTTTGTCTTTTCCATGAAATAATTTGTCTCAATCTTCTTAATGTGGATGCTATCTGACACTGACTTTATTTGTAGACAATTTTCTTGATCATTCATTGAGGCTCGAGCTTTATGACTACAAATTTACTTGATGACTTCTTTTCAAAGTTTCGGTATCATTCTTTTTGATCATTCTTGTCTTCTTTTGATCAGTGGATTGTGTTGCTGATGCATTCACTGTGTACACTGTTCATTGTATTCAAATTACTTCCCTGTACGTTTGGACTTGTCTGTGTAATGCTTTGGGAACACAATTGTTAGCACCACACATGTTCCCTCATATGTTGTTGCTCATAATCAAAACTTGACTGATTGCCACATACACTGTTTGGTTCAACACTAATTACCCATTTTAGTCAAATAGATTTCTTTAATTTAGCTTAAGGAGTTAATTTGGAGATTAGGAGGTTGGGAAATGCAGAAAAGTATGACCTGAGTAGTGAAATGAGTACTTGGAATGGAATGTGAATTTGATATAACTTTAGTTGAATTATGTATATAAGTAGTTTTGGAAAGAAAATTTAACTGAATAATAGTTGCAACTATGGAAAATGAAAGTTACATGCTCAGTGTTTGAAGAAATGCTATTAAGAAGATCTAACATGATTAAATTGTGATAATGATTCCATAATTACCTCCTTAATGAGAGTCACATGAGTAATTAAGAAATCCTACATAGGGAAGGGATTAAGTTAGACTATGATAGTGAATTGTAATAGTTAGGTTTTATAAGTAGTTAAACTTATTTGAATAATGATGAAACTTGTGGTTTGAGTGTAGGAATTCAGTTGCAAAGCAAAATTTGGAAATATGAAGTATACAGATGAAGAAGAGTGTATTGGTTAGGTAAGCAGGTTACTTGTATAAATTTTGTGTGGATTGATGTTTTGAATGTAAGTTTCTGTATTTTGAAATTTGCTTTGAATTTATATAAGTGGTGTTATATGATATCTTTGTACTATTGAAAGTGATTAATATAGTATGATAATTATGTGGATCATAGGTTCAATATAAGAATAGTACAAGCACACATTACAATGTGGCATGCTTATATGAGTTAAGTAGGCTTAGAAGAATATGAAAATTCCAGTTGATAAATATGTGAAAGGTGTAAGCGTTTTTATGTATGTAGATGAATTAAGCGCAAATCAAGCCTAAAAGGAAGAGTGAATTATGGAAACTAGTTGTGTAAAATAAGATTGAATGAAATAAGCTAAAGGGGGAAAGAAATCGGGCAAAGAGATGAAGGGCAGCCACTCAACACTGCCAGCGTTGGCACTTTGAGAACACAAGTATGGGGATAGACGAGAGGCATCGCCATTGCCGGTATGTTGACGGGAAAAATAATTTTTTAGTTGATTGTCTTGTTGTATATTAGCTACCTTATTAATTAAGTATTTTTATTGTGTTTATATTATTTGAATGTATGCTTTGGGAAAAGAGTTTAAAGGAAAAACAAGAAAGAAGATGTATTAGAGAGCATTTAATTATTAAAGATTTTGTATTTTGATTGAGTTAAAAGTCAATCGAAAAGATGTGTATGAAGTAAGTAAGTGGAATATTTACCAAAAGGTTTGTTATATGAAATTGGGTTCAAATGCTTGTCGGGAAGGTTCTTTGGTTATTCAACCCATGAATGGGCTTTGTTTGATATTACCACCTTGATGGCGAAGAGACTAGCCTATTGGATGTACAACTCCTCTAATTACTTAGTGGGTGTGAAAGGAGAACTTACTATCCCTGAAATGCAGTGAGGGCGAGACACCATGATTATTAGTCAGGAGTCTTGTAACATTCATAAATGGGATTGTAGGGAAGGACTGGATCACATTGAAATTATAAGAAAGTTGAGTCTATTTGTTTATGGCTATGTCCACTTGGAATGTGGTTGAGATCACTTGGTTAATGACTTCCCGAGCATGGTATTAGATTATGGAAGATGAATTGAAGAGGGTACATAAATAGAATGAAATAGAAATGAATATAATTTCAACATGATAAAGATGGATTGGATATGATGGATATTTCAGGAGACTTCTAGGAGGAATCCTTATTATTACTGGTATAGAGTAATAGTTTCATAACAATATTACCATTGGAATAGAAAAATATTATCATGTACATACAAATTTTGTATGTTATTACTATTTTATTTCATACTTGCTTACTGAGTGCCCGGACTCACCTTATTTTAATATGTTTTAGCTGACAGGCCAAAAGATGGAGTCCAACGAGGGGTTAGAGCTCAAGAAAGGGATAAATTATGAAGTTTAGAATTTTATACCCTTTTGTTTTATTTTGATGCCTCATTTTGGAATGTATTTAAAAATATAAATTTGTAAATTATGTCAAAAATGTAAAGTTAAAAAGTAGAAGTTATAGTAATATGCATGTCATTACTGTAATATTTATAAATAGGCTTCCATATTCTACTTTTATAGTGTGATTATGATTTTGGGCATCTGTGATGGTTGGGAATGTCTCGTATAGGTTTAATACAGGTTTGTGAAGGTAAGTTTAGGGGAGACTATGTTCGTGGATCCTCTTGTTACTGCCTTCATAATGTCTAAAAAAGTTAGGGTATTACATATTTCAAGTTTAAAGCTCTTGGCCTAGGGATGCAAAGATTATTGGAAGGTTTCAAGCTTAATCCCCTTGCTTCTTCTACCTTGAATCGTCCTTTAGCTTCCCCTTAAATAGAACTTCAAAAATATAACTGTTGAAAGGAGTGAGAAGCAATTTCAAGGCTTGCAACATTTGCATTTTTGAATGTTGGAAGTTGGCAGGTGGAAGTGGTAGGCAGCCGTGTCAAGCAACTAACCGCCAGGCTAATATGGTAGGTGGCTGCTCCATGCAACTGTGGTCAGACGTTTGTAAAAACTGCCACATCTACCGTGCTGTCCACTCGCACGTGGCTACACCAAGTGACTACCGCATAGGTGATATTGGCAGGTGGTAGGTGAACTAGCAGATGGCTTCTTCAGACAAAGTACTTCATCTATGGATGGTAGGTGGTATTTGCAAGTGAATGCAGCAAGAGGCTGTGGTCCTGTACTCAACATTTTTGCACTTTGCCACTTGTGAAACCTAGACATCATTCATTATAAATCAAAACACATTTATCCACATAATTTTCATAAGTTTTTAAGCATGGATAAATAATTTGAATCATGCTTTGAATAAGGGTAAATTCAATCAAGTATATCTATGAAGCATGCTTATCAGGATATGTTTGTTCATTATGATTTTCTCAAGTTTAAGGCATGGATAATTACTTTTACTCACATATCATATTTTTAATAAAGGCTTAAGATGATGACTCCATGAAATACATGCTTATGTTTAAGTAAAAGTACATCTATGATCCAACATATAATAAATAAGGTTAATGCACTATGAATCATGATGAATTCTTCATTCTAAAATAATTTGTGTAATATGCTTGTATAAATGATAACTTCACCAAAGAATACACAATCCAAGCATATTTAAAGTTTCCTATATTAAAAGTATCATTTGCAAAAATCAACCCTTAAGCTAAATTTTATTGTCATCAAAATCATGCATAATAAGCCTAACATTATCATGTACTTAAGGTTTGATACTCAGAAGAGGTAACCCTCAATAAGATCTAGACATTACAACATAAAATTAGAGATGACTCAGGAGAGCTTCTATGTTCTATGAAATCTTCTATAGAGAACCATAGATATTAATGCATTCTTATTATTCTGATTTTTATAAAGATATCAAAATCAAGATATTGGGAATAGATCCTTAACGTAGCACTCGGGAGAGGGGGTTAAGTGAATTGGTATTCTTGATTTTTAAACCAATGCAATGATTAATTTGTAATGAGTTGAAAACACCATGAATGAAACATAGATGAAATCAACCCTTTAGAGTCTTCGTATATTGATTTATTCTATTAAAAGTTATCCATTTCACTTATTATTCAATTATTACTCATTCTTAGTTATTCAGATAAATTCAAAACTATTCATAATGATAGCTAGTGAGAAGTTAAAATATACAATCCCTGTGGATACGATACTCATTCATTACTAAACTATAAAACTTAATGCCATAAACTTGTAATATAAATTGTAGTGAATAAGTTTTTTGAGTCGTTGCTGGGGATTGACATTATTTTAATTTTTTGCTAATATTGTTAACAAATGAATTTGTATTTTCTTTTATTGAATCTATTTTTCCTTTTATTTTTATTATGCAAATTCAATATCTTTAGTTCTCATAGCAGTGTCTATAAGATCATAAAAATTATAATATAACTCCTTTTGATCCAGAAATAAAGAGAACATTGCGATATATTCGGAAGGTGAAGCAAACAAAAACAAGAGCAATGGCCAATCCAGAATAAATTCAACCGAGAATAGAACAAAATCATCCACCACAACAGAGGCCAATTGGCTACTATTTTAGGCTAATGATCAATGAAAATTACTCCGGTATGACTCATCCAACCATCAATGTAAATAATTTCAAGCTAAAACTAGCACTAATCAACATGGTCCAGCAGAACCAATTTGGGGGTTCCCGAGTGAAGACCCAAATATCCATTTAACCATGTTTTGAGAGATCTATGATACAATAAAGATGAACGGAGTACTAAATGAGGCCATCCAATTGAGACTCTTTTTATTCTTATTGAAAGACGAGGCAAGAGGCTAGTTGCAGAGTTTACCACCAGGAAGCATTACAACATGGGATAAGATGGTGGAGAAGTTCCTGGCAAAGTTTTTTCCTCCAGCCAAGATAGCTCAATTGAGAAGTAAGATTGGCAAATTCAAGTAGGTGGACTTCAAGCCACTTAATGAGTGCTAGGAGAGATTTAAGGATCTACTTAGAAGATGTCCACAATATGGTTTTCCAGATTGGCTATAGATTCAGTTGTTCTACAATGGGTTGAATAGCCAAACAAGAACAATAGTGGATGCTGCATCCAGCTGTTGACTAATGGCCAAGATTGCAGGTGAGGCATACCAACTACTAGAAGACATGACTTCAAATACATTCCAGTGGCCGAATGAGAGAAATATGGTGAGAAAAGTAGCAGTTTGTTTGGAGGTAGACCTGATTACAACTTTGATTGCACAAATGCCTTCTTTGACACACCAATTAGCCATTGCCAATTCTGCACCTAAGGGAGTGTCTACTATAGGAGAGTTCTCTTCTTCTTCTCTACCAATTGAAGCATATAGCACTGGAGATCCAAGTAGAGAAGAGGTGCAATACATTAATAATAAGGGCTACAGTAATTTTCAAGGGAATAACATCCAGAATCTATATTATTATGGAAATTGGAGAAATCAGGATAACCTCCCTTATGAAAATCAAAGGAATAACTTAAACCATCCTCTTAGATTTTAATAGCCACATCAACCTCAAAATTTGTCTCAGCTAGCTAAAAAGAAGCCATCCTTAGAAGATCTCATGGGCACTTCTATTCAGGAAAGTCAAAACAGGTTTGCCAGGAATGATGTGAGACTTGATAATATGGAGATGACTATAGAGAATATCAATGCCTCCATTAAATTTTTAGGAACATAGATTGGGCAGATTGCCAGCTCATTTAGCTATTCAAACAGGGATTCTTTTCCAAGCAACACAGAGAAGAACCTAAGACAACATTGCAATACTGTGATGTTAAGAAGTGGAAGAGAACTGGAATCACCAAGAATTTAAGAAAAGATTGAGCAGTCTAAAAGACAATTTTTAGAAAGTGGAGATCCAGATCAGAGAGAGAAATAAGAAAAACCTAAGAAATAAGCATACCAACTAGGGAGGATTACATTTCTTAACAATCCCTCCACCTTGCAACCCAAGCTCCCTTTTCCTCAAAGATTCCAGGAGAAGAAGATTGATGAACAATTCAAGAAGTTTCTAAAAATGTTCAAAAAGATTCACATCAATATTCTATTTGCAGAAGCTTTGCAGCAGATGCCCAACTATGCTAAATTTATGAAGGAAATCATGTCTAGGAAGTGGAAGCTAGAGGAATTTGAAATAGTGAAGTTGATAGAGGAGTACGATGCAATTCTCTAGAGAAAGCTCCCTTAGAAATTGAAGGATCTATGGAGTTTTAATATCTCTTGCACCATTGGAAATTTCTCTTTTCATAAGGCATTGTGTCACTTAGGAGTATCTATTAATCTATTACCTTTATCAATTTTTTAGAAACTCAAACTTGGGGAGGTGAAGCTGACAACCATCACATTGCAGCTTGCTGATAGGTCTTTGACCTATCCATGTGGAATTATTGAAGATGTGTTAGTAAAGGTGGAAAATTTCATTTTTTCAATAGACTTCATTGTATTGGACATGAAGGAAGATCATGAAGTGTCCCTAATTTTGGGAAGACCAATTCTAGCTACAGGAAGGACACAGATCGATGTCCAAAAAGGAGTGCTAACATTGAGGATAATCGATAAATCGGTAAACTTTAACATTTACCATTCTATGAATTTTTCTCTTGAGAATGAAACATACAGTAGGATAGAGGTTTTGAATGAGTTCATTAATTTTGTATTCACTAATGAATGCATTCAGGATCCTTTAAAAAATTGCATTTGAAATTTAGTTAGCCAGGACAATATCTCAACATTGGAGATAGTTTTTGCAAAAGGAAATGATAAGAAATTTGAAGCACTAGAGGAAGACTCAATGGTTGAAGAAGCGAAGTCTACAACAGAGCTTAAGTAGCTACTTAAGCATCTTAGGTATGCATATTAAGGTAGTAATTCTTCTTTTTCAGTGATTATTTCTTCCTCTTTGATAGTTTTGGAAGAAGAGAAGTTGTTGCGAATCTTGAGAGAGCACAAATCGACAATTGCATGGTCAATTGAAGATATCAAGGGGATAAGCTTAGTAATTTGCATGCACAAAATTCTACTGGAAGATTCATTCAAGCCATTAAGAGAACTACAGAGGAGGCTTAACCTAGCAATGAAAGAGGTAGTAAGAGCAGAGGTATTAAAGTTGTTGAAAGCAGGTATTATATATGCTATCTCTAACAGTAGATGGGTAAGTCCAATCTAATGATGACCTAAGAAAGGAGGCATGACTGTTGTTAGGAATGAAAACAATAAGTTGATTCACACATGGACAGTCACATGTTGGAGAGTATATATTGATTATCGAAAGTTGAACAAAGCAACTCAAAAGGACAATTTTCCATTACCATTTATTGACCAAATGCTAGATTGCTTAGTGAGAATGTATATTATTATTTTCTTGATGGTTATTCTAGGTATAACTAAATTGTGATTACCCTAGAAGATCAAGAAAAAACTACTTTTACCTGTCCCTACGTTACATTTGCATATAAGAGAATGCCTTTGGGGTTGTGTAATGCTCCAGCCACCTTTCAATGTTGTATGATGAAAATATTTCACAATGTTGCAGAGGAAATACTAAATATATTCATGGATGATTTTTCTATGTTTGGATCCTCTTTTGATTAATGTTTGCACAATTTATGTCTTATTTTACAATGTTGTGAGGAAACTAATCTAGTTTGAAATTGGGAGAAATTCCATTTCATAGTCAGAGGAGGAATAATGTTGGGACATAAGGTATCTTCACAAGGATTGGAAGTTGATCGGGCAAAAATAGCAGCAATTGAACAACTTCCGCCTCCAACCATAGTGAAAGGAGTTCAAAGGTTTTTAGGGCATACTGGGTTTTATCAGAGATTTATTAAGGATTTTTCAAAAAATACAAAACCATTGTGTAATCTCCTTGAAGGAGATGCTTTATTTGACTTTGACAATGATTGTTTGGAGGCATTTAACAAGTTGAAAGAGAAACCAATTTCTACACCAATTCTAACAATGCTTGATTGGAATGAGCCATTTGAGGTGATGTGTGATGCGAGTGATCTAGCTTTGGGAGCAGTTTAGGGGCAAAAGCATGAAAAAATCTCTAGGGTAATCTACTATGCAAGTCGAACTCTAGATGAGGCATGGAAGAATTACACTACAATAGGAAAAGAGATGCTAGATGTAGTGTTTGCTTTGGAGAAATTCAGATCCTATATCGTTGGATCGAAGGTGGTAGTGTATACTGACCGCTCTGCAATCCGGTATCTCTTTGCAAAGAAAGATGCTAAATTTAGACTGATCCAATGGTTACTCCTATTGCAAGAGTTTGATCGAGATAGAAAAGGGAATGAAAATGTAGTGGCAGATCATTTTTCAAGATTAGAACAGCTTGAATCAGAAAAGTCGATTGAAGAGAGATTTCCAGATGAACAACTTTTCACTTTGAGTGAAAAATTTTCATGGTATGCAGATTTTGTGAACTTCATAGCATGTGGAACTTATCCTCTAGACATTGAAGGATAGCGGAAGAAGAAATTCTTGCATGATGTCAAAGCCTATCTGTAGGATGATCCATTCTTGTTTAAGAGACATGTAGATCAAATCACCCATAAGACATTCTACAAAGTTGTCATTCATCCCCATATGAAGGCCATCAGGGTGCTGATAAAACTATTGCAAAAGTTTTGCAATTTGGGCTCTATTGGCCATCACTCTTCAACGACAGTTATAAGTTTGTGAAAACTTATGATCGCTATTAGCAAATAGGAACAATTTCTAGGAAACATGAGCTACTACTGACAAACATCCTAAAAGTACAGATTTTTGATGTCTGGGGAATTGACGTCATGGGACCATTTCCAATCTCTTGTGGTCATTTGTACATTTTACTCACTATTGATTATGTCTCGAAGTGGGTGGAAGTAGTAGCCATTGTGACAAATGATGCAAAGGTAGTGTTGAAGTTTTTGCAAAGGAATATCTTCACAAGGTTTGGGACACCATGAGCAATCATCAGTGATGAAGGTTCCCTTTTCTGCAACAAACTATTCAACAACTTACTATCTAAATATGGAGTGAGACACAAGGTGGTGCTTGCTTATCATCCACAAGCAAATGGACAAGCTGAAGTGTCCAACTGGGAGATAAAATAGATATTGGAGAAGACAGTAAGATGGAATCATAAGGATTGTTAGGGAAATTGGACGATGCACTTTCGGCATGCCGGATGACATACAAAACACCAATTGGCATGTCACTGTATCAGTTGATTTTTGGAAAAGCCCACCATCTCCTAGTAGAATTGGAGCATAAGGTGTATTGGGTAGTGTAGAAGTTAAACCTAAATTTGGAAACTACAGGACAGAAGCAGAGGCATCAATTGAATGAGTTAGAGGAATTTTGTCTACAAGCTTATGGAAATGCTAGAATCTATAAGGAGAGGACAAAGTGATGGCATGACAAGCTCATTATCATCTGAGAATTCCAACAAGGGCAATAGGTTCTGCTTTTCAATTCAAGACTGAAACTGTTTCCTAGAAAGCTGAAATCAAGGTGGTTAGGAGTGTTTACTGTTAATAGATTCCTCCCTCATTGAGCAATGGAGCTGAGAATGCAGGATGGGAGAATGTTTCAAGTCAATGGCTAATGCATCAAGCATTACTTCGAACATGAGAGCAGAAGTAGAGAGGTGACCCACTTGAAGGACAATGAATGAGGTAGACAACTAGTCGGACTGAAGACTATAAACTAAGCACTTCTTAGGAGGTAACTCAAGATTTTGTAGCTTTAGTGATGAATTTTTACATGGTTTAATTATTCCATTGACAATAATTGCATTAGTTTAGTTTGAATTGACTTGATTCTTAACTGATTAAATGATTTCCAATAATGAATTTGTGTTTCATATTTTGACAGGATAAGATCATGAAATAAAGGACCAAGGAATAAGGCTAATGGAAAACTCAAGCCAAGGAGTCATCAAAGTGCAAAAGAAACCAACAACATTGGAGCCCGAGCACCCAAATTGGCATCGCGGCACCGAACCACATTGGTGCAAAAAAAGGAAATGTGCAGCGACATTGGTGGCATCACGCCCAAGCTAAGGTCGTGGCGCCCAAACCCTCTTAAACCACACACGCCCGAACCCTTATTTCATTTCCCTTTGCCTATGTTCTTGCCCTCTCGTTCCCACTTTTCTCTAAAACCCTCCTCTCACTTTCAAATCAGCAAGACTCCTTTGTCCCATCCCCAACAACATTCACCCACTTCGTCTTCTCTAAAATCGATCACATTGTTCCTTCCTTTCCATCTCAACACCCAAATCGTCCTCTCCTTCATTTCCCACGTTCATCTCCAACATTGGGTTTTCCAAGTGGGTGAAGAAACTTCTTGGAATTAGGTGCAAAGTCATTTTATTTGCTTCACTTTCTTGATTTCATTGATCTTGTTGTATTTTTAGTGGATGCTTATACTTTGGAGGTGAAGTAGTTGTGTTGGGAGGTAATATGTGCATTGTGCCCACTAGGTGTTCGATGAAATGTTTGGAAAGAAGTGCTTGAGATTTCTCTAATTCATTTATTGTGAGTGTGTATTTGAAGAGTGTTGCTTGTATTGGTGTGTAATTGGGAACCCCACTAAGTCATTTTTGAAAAAAATTCATACTGCATATTATGTGTTTGGGGAAATGCCTCAATGAAGGAGGTTTAATGTTCCTATAGTGTTTGAGAAATTCCTTTTTATTGTCCATGATGTGGTGAAGTTGGAAGCCTCTTGGATGAAAATTGTTGCAATTGAAAGTGAATGAAAACCAATTGTGTATGATGTTGGAGTGGGAAGTTGCTTTTGTATATTGAAGTGTAGAGTTTATTGGGAAAGTGCTTCAATGTAGGACAATGATGGTTGCATATACTTTGGGGGTTCTGCTTCACTAAGGAAGTAATTTGCAAGTGATATTTCAAAACAAAATAGTCTGTATTTATCACTATATCATCTACAACATTCCGACCAAGAAGTTAACCACCTTTGGACCATCTAAGAGAAGGAGATCTAATGACTACGATCCCTGCATTGAACCCACCTTCGTTAATCCATATGTAGCTGAGATTTATCAACAGTCGATTATATATCGGGAAGGAATCCAAGAAAGAGGACTTGACATGACATACAATGCTATTGAGGATGTGATTCGCCATAGGCAATGGGAGAAGTTCACAATTAAGCCCGAAGCTGCTATCGTGCTAGTAATAAAAGAGTTTCATGCGAATGCCATAGAGCCATACAAGGTGAATCCAAGGGAGTTATGAGCACTTGTAGGTGGAAACATCATCTCATTTGATAGATCCATCATCAATCAAGTGTATGAGCTAGAAGACATTGAGGAAGATGACTATTTGCCCTTGTTAGAGTAAGGACCCTATTTTGAGCCATTATCAATTGCCTTGCTAAACAAGGTAGTCAATGGAAGAAAAAGAATGACAAAATCCTAAGTTTTCAATGAGGGAAACTAAAAGTCATAAGTTGAGCATGACACCATTTCATCTAGGCTAAATTACTACCAACAAGCTACATTTTTGATGTCACTAAAGAGCATGCCCTACTGAACTATGCTATACAAATAGGACTGCTAATGAATGTGGGCCGAGTGATGAACTAGTCAATCATATCTTTCATCACAAGAAGGCTAACAAGTGGCCTTGGGCATCCTTGACTGATCTACAAGCTTTGCTTGATGGTGGGGGTTCACACTAGCCAAAAGGAATAGCTCTAACATCCCTTGCCAGTAATCTCAGATTCAATTCTGTACACCTTTGAGAAGATAAGTGAGACACGCAATGAGCTGGTACTTCATCTAGCACACTGGGCTCTTCATAGCGAAGGACAACAACCCATCGCCTTCTGGGGGAGCTAATGAATGCTGATTTGTAGATGCAAATTACATTGATGCAGAAGGAGAATGAGTGATGGCAAACGCAACTGATGGTGGAGCAAAGACAACAATTCCAATATCAAGTGGACTACAATAATGCATTGACTACAATGCTCTAAGGTTGCAACATGTCGCAAGGAGCAAGTTCCATTATTTTTCCTACTCCACCCACCTTTCCACTAGTTTACCTGCCCTCTAAGTCTGTCGAGTTAGAGGAGGACACAGACAATTGATCCCATGCACATTAGGGAAGTCCTCATTTTCACTGATGATTGATCCCATGCACATCAGGGAAGTCCTCATTTTCACTATCTTATTTTAAAATTGAGGACAACATTTGTTTCTAGTTTGGGGTAGCAGTAATTTTGTTGTTTGTTTATTGTTTGCTTTTTTGTTTGTTTGTTGCTTGCATGTGTTGTAGTACTTAGGTTCTAAATTTGTTTAGTTGGTTAGTTTTTATGCTTAGCTTGAGTTGTTATTTTCATGTGTTTTGTTTATGCATTTGGAACATTGATTAGGGTCATGATAGAAAACTAATGAAATATGAGCAATATATAATAATGGTCAGGATGAAAATGAGAGAGATCATTATTGTCTTTATGCTTAACTTGATTACTTGTCTAATTTATTGCAAGTTCCATATACACATTGATCACATAGACATAGCCATCTCTTTTGAAGTTATTGAGCACTTAGTATCTGTTTAGGTGACGGAGCATGCATAGTTCAAGTAAACTCTAAAATTCATTATAATTGTTGTTTGAGATGAACAATAGACGACATAAAAGAAAAGTATCTATGAAAATCATCATTTACCTAGGGGGATCACAACTCCATGAACTAAAATGAAAATAAGATTTGGAGTGTGGTAGTAATATAGCCCAAAAGTTTGGGGGAATCACATTTTTTTTAGAATACAAAAGAATAAAATTTTAAGAGTGTGATAGTAATATAGCTCATAAAAATGGAAAGAAATAAAGAAAAACTTGATATATTTGTCTAATGTAATCTCTCTGGCATAATCAGTGAGTTCGCAGGGTTTATAGTTGAACATGTAATACTTGGTTGTATGAATGAATCTAAGTATAAAGTGATGTAGATTAAAATAGCTATGATTAGTTGCATGTACACTTGGAATCTAAGGTAGAAAGTGTAGAGTCCCATAGTATGGCTTAACCCAAGAGGGGAGGGGTGAATTGGGCATATAAAAATTCATTACTTAACTCCTATATAATCATTTCTCTCTTTTCGTACTTGTTATGGTGTTATGTAAAGTGAATGATAAAATAGTAAAATGCATGAAGAATAAAATAAATACATATAAATAACATAATTTTTATAGTAGTTTGAGAACCTTGTCCCTATCTCCACTCTTCCAAGAGCATACACTCATTGTGCCTTGGGTTTCATTATATCTCATTTAATGGAAATACAGGAGTTCTCCCAATGATCTTCTAGATTCTAGATCTAGGGGGCATAAACAGTGTTCCATTTTGGATTCCAGCTCCAGGAGGCATAAATATAGTACTCCTAGCACTCTTTTGGGTTTCACAAGCTCACCAAGAAATTCACTGGTTTTGAAGACCACCAGCAAACTTAATAGTTTTCTAGAGCTCACTAACAACTCATACAATGTGGTTTTCTCGAGTTTACCAAAAACTCACTGATTTTTCCGTTTAACCATAAAACTAATACATATTTAAGCATAGGGGAAGATGAGATCTTTTATAACTCTAGTAATACAAATAGATCTTTCCAAAATGTAACCTTAATGGCTATAAGGATTGAAGCTCATAAAAGATAAATGATAGTTTAAGCTCTTGGCCATGGGCGAAAGGATTTACATAAGGTTAAGCTCATTTGAAATATCTTCCTTCACCTCCTAAATCATTCCACCTCTTCTCCTTAAATAGCTTCTTCATAATTTCGACTGTTAGAGAAGATGGGTTCCATTGAATGCAGAAATAAGAATAATATTGAATGAAGAAGATCGTTGAGATTTTTTCCATTAGAGTACATGCCTTTCTAATTTGTCTCGAGCTACTGCATCCCTGTTCTTTTATAGAGAGGAAGATAAGTCATTGCTAAAATATATTTTATCATTTTGACTTGACACAACTAGAAAACTTATAGCACCATTTGTTGCCAAAAATGGTGACTAAAATGAGTTTGCATAATGAAAACAAGGACGCATATGCCATTTAGATTCAAGTCATGTAAATCAATTTTTCTTTGACAATTTGCGGCCTCTCTCTGTCTGCATTTGTCTGCAATAAATTCAAGACGAATTTCTCCATGAGAATTTTTTGTCAGTCGACCTATTGTGAATGTGTTTTATCTTTATAAATAACAGATGAAATTTGGCATCATAGACGAAGTCGAACTGATTGATAGACAAACTCTACTGATTAACAGATAAACTCTGCATTGTCTGCTCAAATAGACGAAGTATGATATTCTTCTTTTTTTCCTCATTCATCTGTTGTAAGTGACAGACAAACTTTACTTTACTTTGCCTCAGATGAATTAGGCTTTGCACTTCGTTTATAGGTTTATCTATAGTAAGTCGCAAATGAATTTGCCTTTGCATTGAAGTTCACTTGTCTAAGCAGCTACTTTGTCTATGCAGCTTTGTCTATCATCACTGTACAGTTTCTACTTCATCTTCCACTTTGTCTGTAGTAAGTAATTGAAAATTTTAATCATGTAGATGAAGTCAAATTCCTCATTTGTTCTGCAATGGATGGAGTTTGTCTCTGCAACTTCCTTCTTACTTCATTCTTGATTTTTCTATCTTTACTGAGATGAAGTTGCTTCTACTTTGTCTTTACGCTTTCTTATCCTTAGAGGAATCCACTCATCTAGCTTTGTTGGTCAAAAAAGTTTCTTCCCTTTATTCATAGTTGTTTGGATGACCATCTCTTTGTCATTATTCTTTCTTCATTTGTCTGAGTTCTTGATGAGATTAATCCTTCTTACTTTATCTCAGACAAACTCTAGCTAATGTATGGTCCACAGTTTAAGCTCTTTGACCATGGCTCCATCTTTAAGTCATTGCATTTGTCTGTGGAAGTTTCTCTTTGAATTTAATAGACAAAGTAAGCTCCTTGTAGCTCATCTTTGAACTCTTATTTTCTTCATGATCCTCAGCAATGTAATCCTTTTGGAACATAGTGAATAGTTATGGTAGGTGGTTATAGACGATTATGATCTTGCACTTAGAAGTTTTCTGCACTTGCTATGTTGTTAACTTTTAGTTATATTTTAATCAGAATGTTTTTGATCCTCATATGATTTTAACATATTATAGAACAAGGATAATATACATCTTTATTTAAGTACATAATGTGAAAGCTTAATAGAGTATTGTGCCAAATATGATTCAACAAATTAACACATTAAAGAATGATAAGTAAGATTAAGCACACTATGAAGTAAATGATGTATGCTTGCATAATTAAGCATTCATGATTGTATACATTTCACATTATCAATTAACATTTATCAAATCATAATTATGCATATGATTGTTAACAATTTGAGCACACATATTATTGTATATTAATATAAGTTTTGTTATCATCAAAATCATATATAATAATCCTGACAGAAAGGACAATGCTCTAATTGGAATTCCAAACATACATGATAACTTGAAATTTTGTTCTTAACCATGTCAATTTTGTGGAGGTCTTCAAATGATGAACCTGATTATTGTGCCTTGTGTTTTCTTTTTGGGAGTCAATTCTTTCACTTTACTCGAGGATGAGCAAATGGCTAAGTTTAGGGGTATTTGATAAGTGAATTTTATTAACTTATCTCTTATATTATTCAAGCTTATTTGGTTGTTTATTCTTGAGTAGTTTAAATATTTTTCATGGGATTTATTGATTTTTTATCGATGTCATGGATGGAAGAAAATGGAGCCAAACCAAGGAGCAAAAGTGTAACTCAAAGATAGAAGGAATTGGAGCATTCAGGAAGCAACAAAAGTGGGCAGACAAGCTGGCACCATGGCTCCCAACTCGACCAAGGCAATTTAGCAGATAGTAGAAGCAGCACTGCGGCACCCAATTTGGGCCACGGCGCTGACGCTAGTTTGAATTTTTAGTCACACATGTGTTGGATTTTTAACCTAATATGGAAAGAGAATTTGGGGAGGTTAGCTGGGCTAGTTTTCAGAACTCTTGCTAGGGTTTCAAAGGGTCTTTTGTGAGAATTTTTAGTGTTTTTTTTTGGGAGGTTTTGAAGAGTAAAAGATCAATGTTGAAGATCAAAGACCAAGGAGATTGATTTCAAGGATCGAAGGTAGAGTTGAAAGAGGAAGATCGAAAGTCTTCTTTATTTCAATTATTTTCCTTGTTTGTATCTTGGATTTTATTTTGGGGATTTAAAACTCTAATGATGTTCCATTTCTATTGGATTAATTTCTATTTCATCATGTCTATCTAACTTCGTTTTATCTAGAGGGAAGATAGAGTTTATGAGAATTTCATAGCTAATTCAATGACTTGCTTGTTTGGCGATGCAATTGGATTTATTTATGATATTTGTTGTTTAAAGCTTTCAATTAATTGGCCCTTTATTGAATAATCATGTACTTAGGGTTTGACACTTGAAAGAGGCAACCCTGAATAGGATCTAGACATTACAACAAAAAATTATAGATGACTTGGGAGAGCTTTTATGTTCTATAAAATCTTCTACAAAGTTCCATAGATATTAATGCATTGTTATTATTCAGATATTTATAGGGGTATCAAAATTAGGATATTGGGAATATATACTTGACCTAGCACTCAGGAGAGGGGATTAAGTGAATTTGGATTCTCAATTTATAAACCAATGCTTTGATTAATCTACAATGAGTTGAAAATGCTATGAATGAAACATAAATGAAATCAACCCTCTAAAGTCTTAACATATTGATTTATATTGTTCAAAGTTATCCATTTTGTTTATTATTCAATTGTTACTCATTTTTAGTTATTCAAATAAAGTTAAAACTATTCATAATGATAACTAGTGAGAAGTTAAAATACACAATCCCTGTGGATACAATACTCATTCATCACTAAATTATAAAACTTGACATTGTACAGTTTCGGTATAAATTTCAGCAAACAAGTTTTTGGTTATATGGTCAGATGTGATATGCTTGGTTGGCGTGATGATCTGTATGGCTAGATGTGATCAGCCTAGTTGGTATGGTCGCCTGTATGGCTGGATGTGATATGCCTGGTTGGCATGATGGTTTGTATGGCCGAATGTGATATGCTTGGTTGGCGTGGTGGCCCATATGGCCAGATATTGATACACCTGGTTGGCATGATGGCCCATATGGCCAGATATAGATATGCCTGATTGGCATGGAGGCCCGAATGGCCTGGTGCATGTGACTCACCAGACTTTCTCATTGGGTGTGGATGGAGAACCTATGATCCCTGTGGAGCAAAGAGGGTGGGGTGCCACAGATAAGAGTGAGATACTGTCATTGGCCTAGTAGACTTTGCAGCCAAGGGTACAAGGAGGGACTAGAACACGCCGAAGAAGGAATGGGTGCTGTCTATTTTATTGATTGCCTCCCAGAGATTGATTAAGGATGATGATAATGGATTGAAGGGTTATGATGAGGTATGGATAGTAATAGATGAGAGTAAAACAATGAGAGAATGAGATGAAAGAAACATGGTGATAATGGTGTATTAAAAGTGAGCAAGGATAAGTTGAGTTGGATAGATTACAAGACTATGTTGTGATCATTGGTGCATTTTTCTATTATTATGAGAAATGGTATGCTATAGATTTGTATATGAATATAATTTGATCATGATTTTACTAACCTATTTTTTAAGTACTGTTTAATCATATACTTTGTTACTGAGTTGCCCAAACTCACCTTGTTTTTATTATGATTTTTAGTTGACAGGCATGCAGATGGACCCCAATGTGGGTTTGGAGCTCAGGATCAGGATAGACTGTGAATCATACCACTAAGAGTTTAAAAATATGAAATTCTCTTTTTTTGGCTATTTGTGATGTATATATAAATTATAAATTTCTAAATTTGAATGTGTGTTGTAAATTTGTATAAAGTAATTTGTAGCTGGCATGTCATGATAATAGGATGTGTTTGAAATCTATCTAACTACCTCCATCACAATGCGTCTACTAATTTTGGGTGGCTATGGGTGTATGATGATTTGTTTAAGTTGATGTTGAGATGCATGATTATATATTATGATGAATTGTATAGGTTGGATACGGACAGTATAGGGGAGACTTTGTCTAGAGTTCCTCATGATACTGCCTTTAGTAATACCCCAAAGTTGGGGCATTACATTTATGCATGTTCTGGTTTACATCTCATGATGAGATGTGAGTGCATTGTTAGTAAGTTCATTATGCTATGGATTTACTTGTGCAGTGTATGTGATTTTATGGAATGAAATATGTTATTCCACTTCTTATTTATTGTTGATTATTGTTTTCTATTGTATCTACTTGAGTTTGCCTGGACTCATGCCTTTATTTTAATTTTTAGCTGGCAGGTCAGGTAAAGAAGGCAAGCTATGGGTTAGTGCCCATGAGTAAGATTTGAAGATGTCTTTTTGTGGTATGACGAATTGTGATTGTAATTACCATAGTGTATTTATATAATGGTATTTAAAAGAGTTCTAATGAGATGTATTATTCCCATTGTTTCTATTGCCATCATGATGCAACTACTGTCTTGGGCAGCTGTGGGTGAGATGGGTGGTTTATATTAGTCATTTATAGTTAATAAAACTTTTGATTTTGCATGATTAATGCATGCACAAGTTTAGATCCTCATAATTTAGGGTAGTCCTTACTAGATTTTTGGCAGAATGTTCCCCTTAAAATTGAAAAAATTACAGGGTAATGGTAAAATGCATAGGCCTCTAGGTGGGCTACGACAAATTATTAAGATAAGAAAGTTCATATGAGAAAATAAAGAATTCTTATTTGTTTGTTAAAAATTTCAAGGACAGCTTGATGTTACCTATTGCATTATTTGTGAGAACTTGGTATACAAAGCCTCTATCCATGATCATCAAATATCTTCTCCAAGGTAATATCCTACAGTGTGACTAAAGTTGTACCCAACATATCAAGGCTTGCTTGATTTGCAAAGTTGAAAACACATAGTGCCTGCATAAATTATCAAGGAATGGAGATACTTAGGTTTCAATGTCTTAATCCTTGGAAAATTAGAGAATGGGAGCACACAAACTACACAAAAATAGAGATGTGTACCTTCAAAGAGCACCACATGATTGCATCTAAGTGATGCCAAAGGGTCGTTAGAAGAGATTCACTACCATCCATGCCCTATTTCAAAAGCTCATCACCCAAATGGCGGCTACAAATAAAAAAAGTCAAGAGCACGGAGTAGTGATTTTGGGATGCTCTACAAGACTAGAATTGGGGGCTCGAGGATGAGGCAATGGCTGAAAGAACTAAAGAAGAAAGGGGTAGTGGCTGCCTGGCTGGAAGAATTGAAGATGCAAAGTTGTGAACGCACGAGCAGGCTTAAAGAAGCAAGAGGACATTTGGAAGAAGAAACAAAGATTCCCTAATAGTCAGTAACCCCCTTTCCCTATCCCCAATTATTATTCTTATTTGAATATGCCATGCGGGTTGGTTCCAGGTACCCAGACACCCAAACCAAACCGAACCAATTTCCACATGCAAGTCGAAAGGGCCTACCCAAACTGACCTTATAGATAATTCAAGTGGAACCAACCCTAGTTAAAATTGGGTTGGTTTTGGTTTAGTTCATGGGCACCCAACCCAAGTTGCACCCCTAGTTGGCACTTATTAAACGAGAGGGAACATTTGAATTTTATAACCATTGGAATTATCAGGCACTTGGTAGGTGGTAATGGTATTAGCTACCATTTGTAGGCTATTCTGGCAGTTCGTTCTTACAAAAAATCTCTCAATCCTTCTTGCTGAATGTTATTAGGTGAATTGTAGGCTATTATGGTATTTAGCTACGCTCCTAAAGCAATATAATAGGCGGCTTTGAATTTCTAGGTACTTCAGGCTTCAAGCTTGTAGGTAGTGTGGTAAGTTGTCTCTTCTTTGATTGTAGGGTCATAGGTAGTATTAGCAGGTGATTGTGGTATTAACTATGGGTATCCAGGGATTTAATGTCTTCTTAAAACACCATAGGTGGTTACTATAGAAGGTTGCCATTTGGTTGCTATCATAGGCAAATGTGTCAAGTGGTTGTAACCTATACTTGCACTTTTTTTCACTTGTGATTTTCATTAGCATTGTGATATTCCATGTCAATTCCACTATGAGTTTGTTAATCATTAAAATATAGATTTCCTTAGTTGTATTGTAAGTTGGGAGTATTTACACGAATTCTATGGTCTAACCTAATGAAAGCACCATAGCCCAACATTGTTGTGACCAACGAACCTATGAGGTATGGTATAAAAAGGATCATAGTGCCTGCTTAACCTTATTGAATTGCATGCATGATGATTTGATTAGATATTTTGAGCATTTGCTAATTGCTAAAGTGATGTGGGATCAATTATGAATAAAATTTAGTATGACAATAATAACCAAACTGTGTGCCCTAATATTAAGGTTCGATCAATATGTGATAGATCCTAAACATTCAATGGCTGAACATCATAGGGTAATGTCAACCATGATTAAGAAAGTGAAAGCAACTAGAAATGATCTCACTAATGAGTAACAAGTTCTAGTGGTTATAAAATCCTTAACTAAACCTTCAAGGAGTTAGGTGAAACTTGTGCTCACATACAATGAAGGAATTAATTTTTTTTTTAGATATATCCCACCACCTAGAACTTGAAGTAGAACATATAGATGCAAATTGTAGTGCTGCTCTCATTGCTCAAACTTGACAGTGTACAAGAAATAGCTAGTGCTGAGGTCAATATTGAGGAGCTCGATAAGGAATGATGAAGGATCAAATTCCTCAAAATAAGAAAATCATCAAGCATCATAAAACAAAGCAAGCTAGAACAAAAGAAAAAGGCAAATTCAAATGCTATAATTGTGGACAGATAGGTCACTTTGCTTGGGAATGTTTTGAGCAAAAAAAGGTGCATCTTGATTTTGATAGTAGAAAAATTTTAGTCTATTGACATGTTTTTGTGGCTCATTCTCTCCTTGGTTGGATTATTGACATCAGAGCAACCAAATGTAGCATGTTATCATATTAGATTTGGATATTACCATTGAGTGTAGACATTATGCCATGGTGGGGAATAGAGCACAAAAAGAGGTTATAAGAGTTAAAACTTATCAACTTAATGCACAATAGGCACATTCTACTCCCACATGATGTACTTCATGCACCCATAATTTGCTACAATCTACTTTCAATTCTAGAACTTATGAAATTAGGTTTTTCTTTTCAATTTAAGAACATGAGTTTGTCCATTGACATTATCAAAATATTTTATTATCATAGTCATTTGAGAAATGATCTTGTCATGCTTGATTTAAATGCATATTTTATGGTTGTTGGATCCTGTAAGCTTGACTTAACCCAAGAGGGGAGGGGTAAATTGGATTTATAAAAATTTCTTGCTTAACCCTTCTTTGATTACTTTCCCTCCTTTTTCTACATGTGTGCAAGTTGTAATGAAATAAGCAATAAGGCAGTTAAATGCAAGAAAGTAAATCAATCACACATGAATAGCACATAATATTTTTTATAGTGGTTCGGGTAGCCTTCCATACTCCACTCTTCCAAGAACACTCCTCTTCATGCCTTGGGTTGCACTGTCTTTCTATAATGGAATTATACTAAGTGCTCCTTGCACTCTTCTAGATTCCAGCTCTAAGGGGCATAAACTTAGCAATTGATTATGAGAACAATCTCTCCAAAAATTAACTTGCTCTACTTGATTCCAGCTCATGGGGGCATAAACTTAGCAATCAATTATGAGAATAATCTCTCCAATAATCGACTTGCTCTTCTTGGTTGGTCTCTACTAGCTCAAGGAATACACAAATGAAAGAAAAAGAAAATTACACTTTGAACATGCTTCTTGTTGAGTGGTGAGGAAGAATTGATTTGAGTAGCTCTTTTTAGTATTAAGAATCTTTCCTTTGTGTTATAGATGACGGCCTTGGATGAATATTGTGAAGTTGTAAGCTCTTGTGTGAGTATGAAGAAGGTGTAAGCTCTTGGCCTTTGGTTGCTTGAGAATGAAAGGACTAAAGCTCAAAAGGATCTTCACAATGAATACAACAACCCTTTAGAAACGTCCCTCCATTTTTCCTTAAATAATCTTTCAAAATCATGGTCGTTTGAGTTGATTTGATGGAGCAACATTTGAATTTTTGACCATTGGGGGTCAACAAGCAGTGTGACAGGCACCTGGGCCAAGCGGCTATGCTCCAGGCAATATGGCAAGCGGCTGGGCCATGCGGCTATAGTCAATTTCTAGCTTTTCTTCCAAGTGCACCTTGCTGCCTCCAGGTAGGCAGTTGCCATGCCGACTGTGCTCCTAGGCGGTAGGCACAGGCGACTATGGACATGACAGGCAGTTTGCTTTCTAGGCTTTGGTCTTGAGTCATCCATCTATCCATTGGCTGGCAGTATGGCAGGCATCTATGCTTGATAGGTGGTATGGCAGGCGGCTACGCCAAGCGGTTGTCGTCCTTCACTTGAGTTTTTACATTCTGCCACTTTTTGACACTTTGACATTTTTTCATCAAAATTGAAATACCTTTGTCCACATATAATTTTCATAAGTTTAAAAATATAGATATAAAATTTGAATCATGTTTTTGTATTTGGACAAACTCTTTTAAGCTTATATTCTTTAGAATATAAAAATGATATCTCTCTGAAGCACATAATTTTATCTTAACAATTATAAATATGATCCAATGTAGCACAATATGATAAGCCAAGTTAATTGCAATATGGGTTGTAGTGATTTTCTTCATTTTCTGATAACTTACAAGTATGCTTGCATAATGATTACTCAATTAAAATACATACTCTTTAAGCATACTTGACTACATTTCAAGCTTCATAAACTAGCAACATCATTAGCATATATCAAGTCTAAAATAAGTTCTTGATTACATTTCAAGCTAATAACATCATTAGCATATATCAAGTCTAAAATAAGTTTTTTTGTAATCAAAATCATACACATAATACTAACAATCGCTCCCTTTTTGATGATGATAAAACTTAAAGACTTTGTCAAAAAAATGTGCTAATGATCCATTTTCAAGCTCCCCCAATCTAATTCAAATTTATAATCCTATGGAGTTTGACATGTAGATAGGTCATGACATATATACTTCTCCAAAATTCATAATCAACAGGACCAAAGATGTTCTTCCCAATTTCTAATTTTTTTTTCAAATCCTTTCCCTCAAAGTCTTTACTAATTTTCTACCCATTTTTGTTAGAATCAAAAAGGTATCACACATAGGAGATGGGGTGTAAAGGATAGCATAATCATGAAATAGAGAAACTTGTTGGTACCACCCATACCAATATGCAATCTTTAACTTTAAACAGAGGATAAGTCTCCAATATCTTCTATTTATCATGAATCATATTCAAATTTCGTACCATCCACACTATTTCTTCACATGCCCA
Organism: Pouteria campechiana; assembly: GCA_036873735.1. Taxonomy (NCBI): domain Eukaryota; kingdom Viridiplantae; phylum Streptophyta; class Magnoliopsida; order Ericales; family Sapotaceae; genus Pouteria; species Pouteria campechiana. Next base: position 60 of record JAYJMB010006810.1, on the reverse strand, counting down.
AATATTTTTCCAATTTCTTAAAGGATGGATACCATACAATCATAAACATGAAGTTGAATG
>JAYJMB010006809.1:0-102082 GCA_036873735.1 Pouteria campechiana | reverse complement strand
TCGATGGACTATCCAGAAGCCTCCACTTATAGCCCAGGACTTCCTTCCTTGGCTTTCCGATGTGGGAAGTGTCACATCTTTGTTATGTAAATTGTTGGTTATTAATGGCTATATGATCTTGTTTCATTCATGATTTTTTTTCAATAATTTAATTTATCTTATTGCTTGATCACCAATATTATGAGTTAAATTGATTATCCAAGCATGGCTAAGGTAAAAACCATATGTGAATCCATGAGTTCCCTTGAATGAAAAGGATAGATGGTTAAGTTAAACGTCATATGCTAAACTATACTATTTGGTTCTTATGTTCTTGAGCTTAATGGGTTTTTACCTCAATTATGCTACACATCATAGGTAATTGGAACAAGTGAAAATACTTGATTTAAACATACCCACCTAATGGTAATAATCTTGCTTTTGAAAGAACAAGCCCAAGTGAATCATTTAATCCAACATTCTATTAGCAAAGGGGTATCATCTAGTGGTGAAATTGGATCCCTAGACCTTTGCATCTTGTTAATCTCCTGTATTATTTTTAGTCATTCATTTAGTTGCATTCCATTAAGTTTCTAAATTTAAAATTATACGAAACATTATTCCATATTCATATAGTTATAAATATATTCTTTTTAAGGCTAGGATAGTTTAGTAACTAAAATTAATTAAGTTGGTTTAACCATTCTCTGTCGACCCTTTAATTGCATACTATACTGCTATACATCCATACACTTGCAAGGAATTATAATTTGAACCATCTTAATTATGATTTAATTAAGATTAGTTACATTTTTCTCTTTGTTCTTGTGTATAATTTTTTATAACATTTTTAATTGTTTCCTTCTCTCCATTGCAATATTGTTAACACATGGAAGGAGATCTCAAAATCCTACTCTTTTCCACTAAACAATCATTCGGACAAAGTGGAAATTGAAACAGAGATTTTAAGAGAAGGAGAATAAGTAAACATGGCTGACAACATAGAGAACCTAGTGGCTTAACAGGCACAATATGCTCAACAGGCTCAACAATTATTGAAAGAGTTTCCATGCCCTACTATAGGGATTTCACCTTCATGCACTATGTTAGATGAGGATGCTAGAAATTATGACTTGAAACATATTTATTTTAACTTGCTTCCATCCTTCTATGGGATAACTTTAGAGGATCCATTGACTTTCATACGTGATTTCTATGTAATCATCCAAATATTTCCATTATAGAGGCTAACAGAACATTAGTTATGCATGAGATGTTTTCTATACACTCTGAAGGATGCAGCCAAGACATGGTTCATGATAGTAGCTCCTGGCTCATTATCTACTTGGGGAGCAGTTTATAATAAGTTCATTGGAAAATTCTACTCTTATGCTAAAACTAATAAATTGAGAAGCAAAATAGCTACTTTCTCTCAGTTGAATGGTGGAGATTTTCATGAAGCATGGGAAAGGTTTAAAGCAATTTTAGTTCAACGCCCCTCATCATGGATATTAACTTGAGTTGCTTAACTAATTTTTCTATGATGGACTGACACAACCATGCCAAGCTATGGTTGACAATGCTACAAGTGGAGCCATGGGAGAAAAGATACCAAAAGAAACTTATGAGCTATATGAGATGTTGGGAGCAAAATCTCAATAGTAAAGTGTAAGAGGTAGATCTGGGGGACGTTATGAAGTGAATTCTAATTCTGATCTATCAATGCAAATGTCAATAATGGCTAAGCAGATGAAGTTAATGTGTTTTATGATGGCGCACTTGAAAAAACCACAACCTACTTTAGCAGAGGTTTTTTCTTTGTAGTAATTCAAGACATTCACCTAATATTTTTTCTTCAAATGAACATTTTGCAGTTGATGCTGAGCAAGCTAATGCACTGAACTTCCACAACCAGAGGTCATAGAATGACCCTTGGTCAAACATTTACAATCCTGGTTGGAGATATCATCCTAACTTCTCTTAGAATAATGCAAGAAATTAGAATCAATCTAGAATCTCATTTCAACCTCAACCGAAAAAGCCTACGCTTGAAGAAACTATGCAGAGTTTCATGCAAGCAACACAAACTGAGTTCCAGAATCATGTAACCAAATTCTAAAACATTGATTCTAGGTTCCATAACATGAAGGCATCCATGAAAAAGATGCAAACTTAGTTAGAACAAATTGTAAAAGCAGTACAAAGTCATAGACTTGGTAAGTTACCTAGCCAACTAGAGCAAGCAAAAGCAATTGCAGCTGAACAAAGTGTGGGAAATTAAAATTTTGTAGAAAAAGGGATTTGTCTTGCTCAGACGTTAAATAAAGCGCTTCTTAGGAGGCAACCCAAGCTATTTGTTTTTTAGTCTTTTCAATTTTCTAGACGTAGTGATGTTCTTTCATTAATAAAGTAGGCTAGTTGCGATAATTTAAATAAACTTGATTGGATTTTAAGTATAGATTACATTAATATTTTACTACTTGCTATACTTTATATATTGTTATTGTGTGATTGACAAGTTATTTTTATGAATGAAGGAATTGGTGAGCAACAAAATTTAAATTCTAAGTAGCGAATGAGAAATATGCTTGGAGAAGTGACAGAAAAAGGAATGGGAGGCAGCAACATGGTACCTTTGGCACCCATTTTGGCTCCTCTAGTGCTGGAAAATCAAAGGAGGCATAGTGGAGGCAGCGAGCTGGTGCCTCAGGGGCTGGACATTTTAAAATAAATAAATAAATAAATCATCCCAAAAATCAAGGATTCACACCCAAAATTTTCTCTCTTCCATCTCCATCCTTGGATTCATGTCACCCATTCTACTATTCATCATCTACCCATTAAGGAGTTTTCTTCTAAAGCACCTTCTCTTGCTAATCTTTAAACATGCCTAGTGGTTGTTCAATGTTACATGAGGCAAATGATGAAGGACCAGCACAAAATGTACAAATATATGGTGGACCACAACAATGCTTTTACTACCATGCTATGGAATTACAACATATCACTAGGCAATAGTTCCATTATCTTCCCACCTCCACCAACACTATTTGATGTACCAGAAGAAGCTTCGAGTTGGGCAGAAAGTGAAAGCTCAAAAGTGTGATCCATCCATTTCAGGAAAGTCCTTGTTTTGAATTACTTTATTCTACATTGAGGACAATGTTATGTTTAGGTTTGGAGGTGTTAGCATTTTATTTATGGATGTATTTGTCTAAGTTTGGGGTTGTTGTAGTTTGTTTAGTTTGTGCGTTTTGTGTTAGTTGATTTATCTAGTCTGGATAGTTTGTGTTATCTTTAAATCTCTATGTTGAGTGCTCTATTTGATTGAGTTGTGTGTTGTTAATATTGATTAGGTTCATCATATAAAACTAATGACATGTATGAGAAATTTGATAATAACCCAAGTTCATTTGAAAATCATATAAGTCATTATCTCTACAATGCTTAGCTTGATCCTTAGTCTAATTTGCTATAGATTCCTAATATACATTAATCACATTGAATTAGCCATTTTTTTCAAAGTCGTTGAATGCTTAGCATAAGTTTAGGAGACTAAGTATACATTGTTCAATTTGAATTTGCATTGTAACTATGTTAAGACAAGAATTAGATGAGATAAAGAAAATCAAGAGTAAAAACTCATTCTTTATAGGGGGGATCACATCTTTATGAAAAGGAAGAAAAATAAGTTTGGGGGTGTGATAGTAATACAACCCAAGTAATAGTGGAAATCACATCTCTATGATTCAAAAAGAAAATATGTTTAGGGGTGTGATAGTAATACAACCGAAGTAATAGGGGGATCACATTCAAAAATAAATATATATATATATATATACAAGGAATGTGATAGTAATAGAGACCATAAAAATATCAAATGCTCATCTAAAGTAGTCTCTTTGGTTTAATTTGCGAATTCTCAAGGTTGCATTGAATATGTATTACTTAGTTGCTTGAATGAATGTAAGTGTGAAAAGATGTAGATTTAAATGGCTATAATTTTTGCACATGCCCATGGAATCTAAGGTGGAAAGAAAAAGGCTCAACTTAAAAATTGAAAGACATATGTGATATCTTGATATTCTTCTTAACTATGCTTATTTTATGAAGGGTTTTGATAATTGACTGAGATCAATGTTCATTCTGTCCTTTGTGAGTTTGTGTGTTATTACTATGTTATAGTTATGTCCTGAATGTTTTTATGTTTCTGTTTTGCTTGAGGATGAGCAAATAAGTAAGTTTGAGGGTATTTAATGAGTGAATTTCATTCACTTACATAATCTATGTTTAAGCTTAATTATTTGCCAATCCTCATGTCTTTTAGAAGAATTTCATATTTATTCATTTGATTTCTAGGGTGTCTAGAAGATGGAAAAGAAGAAAATAATGGAAGGAAAAGAAGAAGCATAACAAAACAACTATAAAAGGAGTAAAAATCAAGCAGCAAAGGAGACAACTAGCCGGCGCCGCTGGCCCCCATTTGGTGTTGCCAATGCCAGGACCCATGACCACCACTTGCCAAACAGCAAGCCAGCATCACCAATGCCAATGGTGGCCCAATATTTTTGTTGATTTTCTGCATTGTGTAGCAGTGGGGGTTTTAAGGAAAAAGTTATTTTTTTGTGTTTTCTCACTTCCATTTTGGAGAGTTCTTTCTAAGGTTTGGAAGCCAAATTCTTAGAGTTTTTCTTATGGAGAAGAAGGAGAGATTACAAGTAAGAAGGAAGAAGGAGAGAATATGTTCTTCATTGAGATCATCTTGTGTAAGGGAGTTGTATTGGTTTTTCTTGTGAACTAAATCCATTTTTCTAGGGTGAAGATGTAACCCTTTTTGATACTTTTTATTATGGATTGTTGGTTATTAATGCTATATGATCTTGTTTCATTCCTGATGTTGTTTACAATAATTTAACTTATTTTATTGCTTGATCACTGATATTATAAGTTAGATTAATTATCAAAACATGGTTAAGGTAAACATCATATGCTAAACCATGAGCTCCCTTGAATGAGAAGGATAGATGGTTAAGGTGGACACCATATGCTAAACCAAATTATTTTGGTTCTTATGTTCTTGATCTTAATGGATTTTCATCTCAATTATGCTACACACCATAGGTAATTGGAATGAGTTAAAACACTTGATTTTAACCCGCACCTCTAACAATAATAATCTTACTTTTGAAAGAATAAACCCAAGTGAGGCATTGAATCCAATATTCCATTAGCAAAGGGGTATCATCTATTAGTGAAATTGGATCCCTAGACCTTTACATTTTGCTAATCTCCCTACATTACTTTTAGTCATTTATATACTTACATTCTATTAAGTTTCTAAAATTCTAAAATTATACCAAATACTATTCCATGTCTGTTTGGTTATTAATTCATACTTTTTTAAGGTTAGAATAGTTCAGTAACTAAAATTAATTAAGTTGGTTTGACCATTTTCTGTCGGATCGACTCTTGCATTGCACACTATATTGCTATACATTTGTATACTTACGAGGAATTATAATTTGAATCATCACTCATAAAATTACATTTTTTATACATTCCAAAATATAACAAAAGATAAAGAACTCTAACCATCATTGTCTATCCCCTTCTTAAGCTCCAACCCCTTGTTGGCTACGTCTTTTGGCTAGTTAGATAAAAACAAACATTATAAAATAGGTTGAGTCTAGGTAACTCAGTAAGCAAGTATGTGATTAATCAATATTCATTAGAATGCATTTATTAGACAATCATACATGCAAATGGAACTACAATCATGATGCCAATACAAATAGTGACAAGAATTTTTAACAAAGAGTCTATCATGATACAACTTTACTCACATTTGGATCATCATATTTGGATCATTATTACCTCTACCTTAGTATATCGTTTGTATTTCGCCTGCTACCCATCAATATGATGCTCGGGACACAATCAACTAGGGGGACTCAGCCTCACATCAAGTGGACTTAGACACATATCAAGTGGACTCAGCCACATTCCAAGTGGACTCAGTCACATTGCAAGTGGACTTAGCATTCTTACAACTTCGGTGCACTCCGGTTCTTTCCTGCAATCCCAGCTATACATGTTACAAGACCCATGACTATATGATCATCAATGTGGCCTATTGTATCCTATCCTCATTGCAACTCAAGGATCGCAAGTTCTCCATACATACCTGCTAAGTAGAGTAGTCTCACACAATAGGCTAAATTAGACCTCTTTGCAATTATAGGCAGTTTTACCAAACATTGCCCTTTCATGGGCAGGATCCAAAATAATCAAATCATCCATCTTGGTAGGCACCCAAACTTAAATTCATAACAATTATATTTCCAAGAATTCATCCAATGCTCAATCAAATTTCAAAATCCAATTTCATACCAAATTAACTCCTAAAACCCAAGTAAATACATCTGTCAGGTATTCATCTCACTCTATGTCATCTAACTATTTATCATACTATAACATTTCTTGTGTTTTTATTCTATTTCTAATGGTATTGTAACCTAACATACATTCAAAATAACAAAGTATGCCAAAAGACGAAAGAGGATAGTATAGGCGCATTATTCAATTCTTAAGTTAACCTATCCTATTTTGGGCATACCAACATATTATATACATTAAATTTAACTTTCTTATTTCCATAAGAGATACTAGAGAACATGATTTGATTTAATGCTAAGCTATATAGATAACACAATTTACATAGCTCAAAACACATCTAAAACGTAATTCAATAACCTTAAACAATCACAATATAATGCCCAGAATGCATATACATAAAAGTTCAATCCAATTTCATATAGAAAGTAACCTGCTTACCATTACACCCTCCCTTTGCCTCAAGCTCTATAGTTCTACAGCTAAATACATAATGCGTAAATTCTATAACCATGATATACAATCCATTACTGCTTGTATATATTCAAGTTTGTAAAACAAAGTTAGTTCCATTTTTTGCCTTCATTCATTTAAATACTTTATTTAAGGGGGTTTACTCAACTAGGACATTAGAAACTTGATTAAAGGTAATTGAAATACATAACGATGCTTAATTACACTATACTTATCTTAGAGTCATTTCATCAAATAGTTAGCATGCATCTTTTGGATTCACCTTATTCTAGCAAGTATAGTCTAGGTTTTCTTATCCTTTTATACAAAATTATGTTTTAACATAATTAAATCCCTAACTAATGATCCCAATATCCAATTCTTAACTCAATTCTTCTTTTCCCAAAATCTAACCTTACAAACCCTAGGTCTTTACAAAACCCAATTTACAAATTAAACATCTAAAACTTTATGGATAGAATTGGATAATTAAAAAGGGAAGTCACTTACTTTCTAGCTTTTCTCCACGAATTCCAACTAAAACACTTTTTTGAGAAACTTCTCAAGCTTTCTCTCCTCCGCCACTGCTCTAACGATTGAGATTTTAGGTTTTCTTCCCTCCAAATAAATGTGATACACTAAACCCACATTTTTCTAGTTAAAATTCATCGAATTCCATTGGAACTTTGGAAACCCTAAAGGTTGGGAACCCTAAAGGTTGGGAATACAAGGGAGAAAGAGGAAATGAAATGGGTTAAAATGGGATAATGGAGAATATATAAATAAAATTAGAATTTTGGTGCTCCAGTGCCCCATTGCGAATCAATGGCATGACATCAGATTGGGCTAATCTGACGCCGCAGCATCCAAATTGTTGGACGCCTAACTAGACGGCCTTAAGGGAACTAATGTGGTGGAGTCAGATTGGGTGTTGCGGTGTCCAAATTGCTAAATAAAATCCCTTGTGTTTTTCTCCTCTTTTTCATTATATTTTTCCTCTTCCTTTTCCCCTTATTTTTAGACACCAATTTCCTACACTATTATAGTATCATAAAACATAAGAACACACAAAAGTTTTTACCAATTAAATAGTAATGAAATCCTTTCCAATTATGCTAAATTATAGTTACAATTTTTTTAACTTTTCCCTATGTTTTCATTACAATCATTCCAACTAAACAAATAAGGTTTATTCTTACCTCAAACTTATAAGTTGTCCCAACCATCCATTTCTAGGCAATCACAAGCATACCAAAATTTTTTAGGGCCTCACAATTTCTTATTAAATTCCTTGTTTCATGATTATCTAAATAAAATTAGGATTATTTCTATGATAGTCTATGATTGATTAAAATCGGCAATCTCTATGGAGACAACACTCTCTCATCACTATAATATGAAACTTGATGTTGTACACTTGTAGTAATAGTTGCAATGAATAGTCATCAAGGCTTGGGCAAATCAAGCAAGATTAACAATCCTTGGAAGAAAGGATTGGATTGTAGAAAAAGCTTGAATTTATCTAGAAGCAAATCTAGAGGGAACTGCACAAAGATTTTGGAATGAACCAAGTAGAAGGTTTCTAATAGAAAATGTTATAGATGAAAATGCACAAAGACTCAAAGAAGTTATTCCAATCTTTATGGAAATCTAAAAGTGGAGTTTGTTGCACAAACTATCACCGATAGTGATGGTAATCAGAAACCACAAGCGAGAGAACCTTTGCTAAAACTTCAGATCCGTGATATGTGTTATATTTAAGAATATTATTGGAGTTTACAGACAGATATTAATGACTAAGTTTTGAAAATTAGAAGTTAGCTTTTGGAATGTTTTAGGATAAGCCACTCAGAAGATGGTTAATAGTAGCCCAAAAGCCTTTAGAATAATGAATGCTATCAAATCAAAATGTAGTAGATACGTTGGGTATGAGAGCTGAAGCAGTGAGATATTGCATTAGGCATTATTGCATGGAAAGGAAATTATCTAAGGACATAGGTAGTCCTTCCTCCTTTGCTCTAGTTATTATTGACCTATCTTGTCATCAAATAAGGATCTAATTCTAATGGTTATTTTAGAGCTGATAGATCTACTAGGCCCTTCACCTTTTTTAGGTTCAACCTTCTCTGGAAGCATCTAGTGTATGGAGAACCCCTAGATATGGATATTATGAAGAAGATTATCCAGATCCTACTGAATTTATTTTGAGAGTGAGACAAGCATAAAAAGAAATTGGAGAAATTCTAGGAAAGGAGAAATGGACTCCGGATGAAATAGAAAGAGTCTAGATAAACTTAAACAACCGCTTCGATGAAATTAAAGAAGCACTTAGGCAAAAGGCTAGAAGGAGAGTAGAATCTACAAAAACACTGGAGGAGAGATACAAAGATAGGGGCTCTCTTGAATGAACAAGCTTATTAAAAACATGCTCATGAAATGGGTATTGAGCCAATTGAAAAATGGTTAGTCAAAACAAAGCTTGAGAGGTTTAACTCAAGGATAAGTATTTCATAGTTATAAATGATGAGTGAATCTCAGTTACTTATATTTTGTATTTTTAAGCTTAATTCCGTATAATCTTTAATTAGTTCGATGCCAATTTCACATGTTTTTATTGTGTGTTTAGTTAGTGGAAGAGTGGAGACAAGGAGAGAAAGCAAGTAAATATAGAGTAGCAAAGCAGTGATAGAAGGCAAACACAGCACCAAGGGAGTGGGGCTGAAGCAGCAAAGGAGAGGGATGATTAGCAAGCGCCAGCACCAGTGGCTGATCAAACTACAGGATTAATAATTTATTATTATTTTATTATTATGCGGAAAAGCTATGTTTTTAAGCCCTATTTTTAGTAGTTTTGGGGAGAGCTTTTCAAAGGAGTCTAGGGTTTTTCTTGAAGGCTACTTTGAGAAGATTTTTAGGAGCAAAGAAGGAGATACAATAGGGCAAAGATGATTTAAGAAGGCTACTTTCAGTATGATGTTATTCATGAAGGGAGTATCTTCTAATTTCTTCATGAACTAATTCCTTCTTTCTAGGGTGAAGATGTAGCCCTTTTTGATGAACCTTGTTATTTGGCTTATTGATTATTTAATGCAAGTCTGTGTTTCTATTCATGGGTTTTATTTCAATCTTTTGATTTGCATGATTGCTTGATCACCTTTTTCATAAATCGCATTGATTGTCTATGCATAGTTAAGGTACACACCTAATGCACAACCATGAGCTTCCTTGAATGAGAAAATTAGAAGTTAAGGTGCACACCTAATGCATAATTATTCTACTTGGTTCATAATTTTTTATTGTAATGGGTTTTCACCTCAGTTATGCTACACATCATAACTAATTGGAACGAGTGAAAGTGCTTGATTTAAACCTGCACACCAAATGGTAATAATTATATCATAGAAAGAACGAACCCAAGCAAGTATTTAATCCAATATCCAAATAGCAAGAGGAGTCATTAAGTGGTGAAATCTAATCCCTAGACCTTTACCACTTGCAATCTATCATATATCATTCTATAGGCCTAGATTTTTTATTGTCTTTTAGTTTATTATTCTTATTAGTTCGAACCAACAATCTATCTTTTCAAAGTTAGTTCTAGGTTGTAACTTAATTTAATTAAATTATTTGCTATTCCCTGTGGGATCGACCCTTACTCATGCACACTGTAGTGCTATACACTCGAGTACTTGTGAGGTATTATAATTTAAACCATCAAGTTTTTGGCGCCATTACCGGGGAATGGTTCCAAATTGATTTAATTAGGGTTAGTTACAAAATTTCTATTTCTTATATATGTGTTTAGGATTTTGAGTTGTTTGATTTTCTCTCCTTTTGTTGAGTTATAATTTCAAAGAAGAACAATAGATGGGAGAATACATGGAAAATATGTATGAGATGCTTGGTGCCAACTCACAACAGATGAGTATTAGAGGCAAGTCTAGAGGAATGCATGAATTGAATTATAACACTGAGCTTTCTATGCAGATGTTTGAGCTTGCCAAGCAGATGAAGATGTTGTGCTCTATGGTGATAAACTAGAAACAACCAATTCCCACTAAGGTATGTTCTATTTGTGATATTTCTAGTCACTCATACAATGCTTGTCTCTCTAAGCAGAGTTTTGTAGAATCTTCAGTATAAGCCAATACAATGAATTTTCAAAACCAACCATCCCTTGATGATCCATATCCTGGTTAGAGAAGTCATCAAAATTTTTCATGGAATAATGATCTGAATCAGACTCAATCTAAAATGTGTTTTCAATTAAAGAAACCTACTCTTAAAGAAACATTGCAAAGTTTTATCCAAGCAACCCACACTTAGTTCCAGAATGAAGAAAATAAGTTCCAAATATCGAAGCAAGATTCCAGAATGTAGAGGCATTCATAAAGATGATAAAGACTCAGTTAGGGCAAATTGTAGAACTAATACAAGGCCAAACATATGGGAAGTTGCTTAGCCAACCCGAGCAAGCAAAAGCGATCACTACACTAAGAAGTAGAAAGGCAGTTGATATTAAAGTTTGCAAAGAAACTGATGATTCAATTGTATCTATAGGAAATGATAAGGAAAAGATAAAGGCAAAGGAAGGTGTGTATTCAAGGAAGGTAGTGTTTCCAATAGTTGACCCACCAGTCAACTACAAAGCACTCACACCTTATGATCTCCTAGTTCCTTTTCCAGGAAGGTTGAAGCATAGCAAATTCGATAAGTCATTTTTTGATATTTATGATATTCTTTCAAAAGTGAATGTAAACTTGCCTTTGCTTGACATGATAAAAAATATGCATGTTTATGCTAAATTCTTTAAGGAACAAAGCGTAAGGAAGCGTAAGTATGAGCCTTATGAGAAAGTAGTTGTGTCAGAAGCAGCCAATGCAATGTCACAAACAAATCTGCCCCTAAAACTAAAGGATCTAGGTAGTTTTAATATCTCAATTACTATAAAAGAAACAAATAAGGTAAAAGCAATGCTAGATTTGGGAGCACGCATAAATTTGATGCCTTACTCTATTTATTTATAGCTTAGTTTGGGAGAATTGAAACCCACTACAATGTTTCTTCAGCTTGTAGATAGATCAATGAAATATCCTAGAGGCATTGTAGAGGATATTCTTGTGTAGATAGATAAATTAATTATCCCAGTTGATTTTGTGGTGCTTGATATGGAAAGGCAAATGATTCCAGAGAAAGAAGTACCCATTCTTCTAGGATGCCCATTCATGGCTACAACTAAGATAATCATTGATGTACAAAATGGAAAGTTAAAAATGGTTGTCTTAGATGAGATAGTGGAAATTTCTGTTTACAGTTCCCTTTCATTACATTCTGATCCTAGTGGTTGTTTTGAAGTTGATGATTTAGACTCAACTGTTCTATCTACTTTTGTAAACAGGAAGCAAATGATAAATTGGAATTGGTGCTCATTGTGGATGGATTGATGGAAGATAAAGAAGCAATGTAGTTAAAGGAAACACTTGACAGTGTAGAGCAAGTAGAAGTTGAGGAAACCTCCCAAGAAGAGCTTGAACAAGCCAGCCCAGAAGTGGAACATGCAATAGCCACACCACCACCATTAGATTTGAAGCAATTGCCGAAGAGTTTCAAATATGTATTTCTTGGTGAAAATAATACTTTTCCAATTATAATTGATTTTGACTTATCTATGACTAAGGAATATAGCTTATTGACTGTGTTGAGAGAGCACAAAGGGGCTATAGGTTGGACTTTGGCAGATATCAAGTGGATTAGCCCCATTGTGTGCATGCGTAAAATACTTCTGGAAGAGGATGCAAAGCCTTTCACAAATGCACAGAGGACATTAAACCACACATGAAGGAGACTATTAGAGCTAAGGTTATCAAACTAAGTCCAGTACATGTTGTGCCAAAGGAATATGATCTCTCTGTTGTTAAAAATGACAATGATGAATAGGTGCCCATGAGAATGACTACAAGGTGGCAAATATGCATTGATTACAGGAAGCTCAATGCAGCCACAATAAAGGACCATTTTCCTTTCCCTTTCATTGATCAAATGCTTGAAACATTAGCCAGACATGGTTACTATTATTTTTGGATGATTTTTCAGCTTACAATTAGGTTCCCATTACTCTAGAAGACTAGGAAAAGACTACTTTAACTTGCCCATTTGGAACATTTGTCTATCGGAGGATGCCTTTTAGTTTTAGCAATGCCCTTGCAACCTTTCAAAGGTGTATGATGTCTATCTTTTCTGACATGATTGAAAGGTTCATTGAGGTGTTCATGGATGATTTTTCTATTTTTGGAGATTCATTTGATGACTGCCTTAATAACTTGAGATTCATACTTAAAAGATACATTGAGATGAATTTGACATTGAGTTGGGAGAAGTGTCATTTCTTAGTCAAAAAGGGAATTATGCTAGGCCACATTATTTCTAGTAAAGGCATTAAAGTGGAAGAGGCAAAAATTGAATTGATTGCCAAGCTACCTCCCCCAAATTCAGTTAAGGGAGTTAGAAGCTTTCTTGGCCATGCAGGCTTTTACAGATACTTTATAAAAGATTTCTCAAAAATTTCTACACTGCTCTGTAACATGTTAGCTAAGGATGTAAACTTTTGTTTTGATGAGGAATGCCTTGTTGTTTTCAATACCTTGAAAGAAAAATTAATGTTGGCTCTAATTTTATCAGTGTCTGATTGGTCCATTCCTTTTAAGGTCATGTGTGATGCATCATATTTTGCTGTTGGTGCTATTTTATGACAAAGAGTAGAGAAATTACCTCATGTGATTCATTATGTAAGTAAAACTTTGAATGAAGCACAATTGAACCATTCCACCATTGAAAAAGAATTACTCGCAATTGTGTTTTCTTTGGAAAAATTTTATTCTTATTTGATTAGCTCAAAGGTAATTGTCTATTCTGATCATGCTGCATTAAGATACTTGCTTACAAAGAAGGATGCCAAGCCTAGGTTAATCAAGTGGATCCTATTATTGCAAGATTTCGACTTTACAATCAAGGATAAGAAAGGCTGTGAGAATGTTGTAGCAGATCACTTGTCCAGGTTGGTGGAAGGGACTGATTTTGAGCAAGAGAGAGGCAAGAAGAACATTCCCATCAATGAGAATCTTTCTTGATGAATAATTATTTTCTATAAAGGGAAGTGAACCTTGGCATACCGTTATTGAGAATTACGTAGTTAAAGGAATCTTTAATCCTATATTAAATTCATAGGGATGGAAGAAGTTGGTGTCTATGGCAAGGCATTAATTTTGGGAAGATCTAGTCCTTTTCAAACAGTGTCTAGACCAAATTATTAGACATTGTGTGCCAGAAGAGGAGCAGCAAAGCATACCAAGACATTATCATACATTTAGCTGTGGAGGGCATTTTGGACAGAAGAAAACTGTTTTAAAGATTTTTTAGTCTAGTTTCTATTGGTTGACTATCTTTAAGGATGCTCATGCCTTTTCTGTGATGTGTGACAGTTGTCAGTGAACAGGGAATATCGAAAAGCAAGATGAGATGCCACTAATAGGTAATTTAATGGTTGAATTATTTGATGTATGGTGGATTGATTTTGTGGGACCATTTACCCCCTTGAATGGTAAGCTATACATTTTGTTTGCTATGGATTATGTTTCTAAATAGATTGAGGTGATTTCCACTAAAAATAATGATGCTAATGTGGTGATAAGATTTTCAAAGACAGGATCTTTTCTAGGTTTGGCACTCCAAGGGCTATTAGCGATAGGGGAACTCACTTCTGCAATAAGGTTTTTGCAGCTTTGCTTAGAAAGTACAATATTACACACTGAGTTACAACTCTTTATCATTCACAAGCATCGGGGCAAGTTGAGGTTAGCAACTAGAAAATTAAGGTAATTTAGGAAAGGACAGTAAACATTGTAAGAAAGGATTGGGCAATGAAGTTAAATGATGTACTATGAAAGGATTGGGCAATGAAGTTAAATGATGTACTATGAGCTTATAGAACGGCCTTCAAAACCTTAATCGGAATGAGTCCTTATAGACTTGTTTTCGGGAAAGCTTGTCACCTACCAGTAGAGATGGAACACAAAGCATATTAGACAATCAAAAATCTGAATTTTGATTTGCAAAAGGCAGGAGAGCAGAGGAAATTATAGCTCAATGAATTGGAAGAGCTGAGGAGTGATGCATACGCGAATGCAAAGATTTACAAGGAATGGACGAAGAAACATCATGAAAATTCATTTGCAAATGGTACATTGAGTCTGGAATGGAAGTTTTACTTTATAACTCACATTTGCATTTGTTTCTAAGAAAACTGCAATCTTGTTGGGTTGGTCCATTCTTAGTCAATCTGGTGTTTCCATATGGAGCTATCGAGCTGAAAAATCTAAAAGACAGTAGCACTTTCAAAGTCAATGGGAACTAAGTGAAGCAATATGTCAGAAATGGATTGCAATTGCCATTGAATGAAGTCTATAATCTTGAAAATCCATGAAAAATGGAAGTCTTCTTGCCCAACTATTAATTAAAGCACTACCTTTTGAGTTTTTCTTTTTCTTTCAATTAATTTGAGTTATTAGGGAGAGTTGATTTGTTGCTTGAGCTGATAGGTTAGTATTGCAGTGGTTTACTTGAGTTATATTTTAAATATTTGCAATGAATAATTTTTTCTTTTGTGTTAATGACAGGTTAAAGACTTGAAGCAAGTAAATTGGAAGCAAAAATGGTGAGGATTTCAAGTAGGGATCATATGATGTAAATGTTGGAGTTATGGAGCAAATCAAAGTGATTCAACAAAGTCTTGAAGAAGGGGAACAAAGCCCATAAAGCTTCAAAGTCAAGAATCACCATAAGGTGCTGGAAAAGAGTAGAGGCAAAGCAGGTAGCAAACAGTGCCACCAACATCGAGGTAAGAAAAAAAAGTGCAAAATGGCTAGTGGGAGGCGCCTCCGGTGCTCAAAACCCTTCTTAACCCCCCTCTCACTTGTGCCTGGCCACTTTCCCTTCCTCTCTCCAAACCCAAAAATCCCTCTTTCGCCCTTTCTTCTCCACACTCCAAACCATTCTTCCCCAATTCAAAGGTGCCTCAAAGTGGCACCAGTGGTGCCAACTTGCTGTTCACCTGGAGAGGTGTTCGCTTTTTCAGCCATAACTTCTTTATACGATTTCCAATTTACATGATTCTTGATTTGTTGGAAAGATAAATTTAAGGATTAAACTTTGATGTTGATCACTATTCCTATATTTGTCTACATTGGTACTAGATATAGAGTCAAAGTGGTAACACTTTACATTCAGCTTCTTTCTGACATGATTTGTTACCTGAAAAACTAAATAACTTCATTAAGTATGATATTTCATCAAATGTAGTTATGAACCAATAAAATCATGTCGAATAAAGCTAAACAATATATAAATTTAGGCATTAAAACATGATATATTATGAGCACATCAAATACCCCCAAACTTAGGTTTTGCTCATCCTCAAGCAAAATAAAAATCTAAACTCATGAATAGATTAAGAAAATCTCTCTCAAATAATAAAACTCATGCCAGACAAATTACACATGTACACATAATTTCAAATTCATTTAAGACACTTCCAAAGTAATTTTATGAAACTCATACTTCATCAATCCTTTTACGAAGTGAAAATTGTGTGTCTGTGCTATGTTAATCTCATGCTCCATGCATACTTGTTAGTTAACAATGTGTAAACTAATGATTCTAATGACCTTCACAAAACACATTATAAGCTTGCTTTTCATAATCTTGCTCTACTAATGTAGACAAATCTTATTCACTTAGATCAATAGGTCTTTGTTAAGCTTGTAATGTGGCCTTGGGTTTGGCAAACAAAGAAAAAAAAGTAAGGATTTAAAAAGTAAGAGATCATAACTAAATTGAACATGAATGTTCACCCTCTTAACTTTTTGTTTGGGGTTTTCTCTACTTTATTTTCATTATTATAGGCTTTATTACTATCATACCCCCAAACTTATTTTCTATCAATTTTATTAGGATATGATCCCCCTAATTGTGAGTTGTATTACTACCACACCCCTAAACTTATTTTCTTTTGAGTTTATCTAATGTGATCCCACCAATTAAAATATATTTCCTTGCTTAACCTTTTCCTTTTGTCCCTTTCTTTTTTTATTTATCATGTCATACTTTTTAACACCCCCAAACTTATCTTATTTTGTTTCATTCATACCTATCAAACAACTATGAGCAAAGACTATGTCTGTTAATAGGTAAAAATTGGTTTTTCAGGCTAAATAGGTCTGGATAATGAGGCTAAAGAAAGAAAATTCAAATGGTGGTCTTTCATATGCTTTGCATATGTCATTCTTTTATTAAGGCTCAATGGGGACATGGTGACAATGAATGTACTAGGTTAGCTTGAAAGGCTCAATCTGATAAAAGTATACCTAAATCACTTCCAAGTAAATATGTTATTTAGGATTTCACTTTAAGTGATAATCAAACAAGTTCTAACATACTTGTATCAATCAAAATAAGTCAATGAATTCACAATACTATCAACTCATCAACATACACTTTGTATGATCATAACATAAGGTGCTTAAAAAATTTTCATCAGTCATGAAAAAGGACTTATCACAAGAATCATTGAATCACAAGGTGGTGCCTATCCTTCCTTCTAATTCATGTGCAATGGTAATCAAAAACTCAGCATATGTTACGGATCATCAAGGGAAAATCTTCACTCTAACCAATTCAATTTCAGCATATTAGCATAATTGCTCTTGGATTTTCTTACCTAAGTTTTCAAAAGTGCAGCTCATCAAAATTACACCTAAATTTCAAAAAATTTGCCCAAAACTGAATGCACTTGAATGTAATGCAACCAAAAACTAAATGCATTTGAATAATGCGAAACACCCCCATACTTATAAGGTACCTTGTCCTTAATGTGAAATAATGAAAGAAGTTTAAGGATAAGGGTCTCCCTAAATAAATTGCATTCACATCCTATTCTTCTAGAGCTAGCTTGGCTTCATTTTAACACTAGGAAGAGCATTTGCAATCCTCTAAAATTAGAATTCCTCCTTCTGCAACATACGATAATTAAAAATTAGAATAATTTATCTTAACAGTAAAGAAAATAAGTAAACTCTAAGCTAAATGATAAGAAAATAAAGAAAGTTCAAAAAAAGCTTGGGTTGCCTCCTAAGAAGTGCTTGATTTAAAGTCTCAGCTCGACTATGGCCTTCCATCCTTGAATTAAAATTTGGCTTTTTGAGGTTTTGGCTCCTTGATGATTGGTAGTGGCTTGGAAAATGATAGTGCTCCCAAAATATGGTTGAATGATGCAACATCTTCTAATTTTTGTGTTGCATTAACTGTGTTTAAGGGCTCTCTTAAAAATTCCTTAGTGCTTCCATCCACTCTCTCTAACTTGGAGCCATTCTTGTTCTCATTGGACAGCTTCATCTCCTTGAAAATATCAACCTTTATAATAAGATCTTGAAGCTGCATTAGCTTTTCCTTTTCCATACCTACAAAAGATGAAGAAATAATGACTGGAAAGAATGAACCATTGCCTATAGATGCATACCTTAAAGAATGAGGCAATTGCTCCATTTCATATTTTTCTTAGATCTCCTCTTTTGTTAAGCCTTCATTAAGATTTTGAATCAACTCACTAGCTTTTCCATGTGGCAAAACATCTAAAGCTAGAATTTGCTCATTGCCATGGCAAGAATTTTTAACAACTTTGTCACACAACATATGCCTAAAAAATGGGATAGGTGGATCATAAGGTGGTGGTGGCTTGTAGTTGAGTGGAGGGTTAATAATTGGAAACATAGCTATCCTTCCATTCACCTCCTCCTCATCAATTGCAAAAACATTAGAATCATTAACCACATCACCAACTTTATCATGTATGGCAAGATATATAGTTTGAGTGCATGAGTGTATAGCAGTATAGTATGCATGAGCTGTTCCCATAGAGAATTATGTATCGCAAGATAGATAGTTTAGGTTCAAATTATAATACCCCGCAAGTGCACGAGTGTGTAGCAGTATAGCGTGCATGAGCAAGGGTCAATCTCACAGAGAATGACAAACTAATTAAATTAAATTAAGTTATGACCTAAAACTAACTTTGAAAAGATGGATTGTTGGGTTAAACTAATAAGAATAATAAATAAAAAATAATAAAAAATTTAGATCTATAGAATGATATATGATAGATTACAAGTGACAAAGGTCTAGGATTTAGATTTCACCACGTAATGACTCCCCTTGCTATTTGGATATTAGATTCAATGCTTGCTTAGGTTAGTTCTTTCTATGATTCGATTATTACCATTTGGTGTTTGGGTTTAAATCAAGTACTTTCACTCGTTCCAATTACCTATGGTGTATAGAATAATTGAGCTGAAAACCCATACGATCAATAATTATGAGCCAAGTAGAATGTTGTGTGTTAGGTGTGCGCCTTAACCTTCTACTTTTCTCATTCAAGGAAGCTCATGGTTGTGCGTTAGGTGTGCCCCTTAATCATGCATAGACAATCAATAAAATTTATGAAACTAGTGATCAAGAAATTATACAAATCAAAAGATTGAGATAAAACCCATTAATAAAAACATAGACTTGCATTAAATAATCAATAATCCAAATAACAAGGTTCATAAAAAAAAGCTATATCTTCACCCTAGAAAGAAGGAATTAGTTCATGAAGAAAATAAAAGATACTCTCTTCATGAAGAACATTATACTACAATTTGCCTTCTTGAATCGCCTTTGCTCTCTTGAATCTTCCTTCTTTTTTCCTCAAAAACCCTAAGAGTAGCCACCAAGAAACCCTAGAACTCCTCTTCAAAAGCCTCACCAAAGAATCTCCTCAAATGAATCCTTAAAAACTTCCCAAAAAGTCTTTTTAAAATAAGAAAAATTACATAAAAATAATGAAATTGTAGAATTTGATGAATTTTGACCTATTGCTGGCAATGCTGGCACCACTTGCTATCCAGTGGGAGGTGGAGTTGCCGAGTGCAATTCCAGTTTGCTGTCCATGGGAGATGCTTTGACTATTTTGACCATAACTTACTCCTAAAAACTCAAAATTGTATGATTCATTTTTATTAATTAGATAACTTCATGATCTACAACTTTCATGTTGATCACTTGAGATGAATGCTCCTGTAAATATACAAAACAGTGCCTTAAACTGACACTAGTGGCACCAACTTGCTATCCACTCAAAGAGGTGTTTATTATTTCATTCATAAATTCTTCATAAGATTTAAAAATTACATGATTCTTGATTTTTTGGAAATAAAACTTCAATTGATTCAAATTTTATGTTGGCCACTTTTTCTATTTCAATCTACATTGGTACCAAAAATGGAGTCAAAGTGGTAACACTTCACATTCAGCTTCCTTTTGACATGATTTGTTACCTGAAAAACCAAATAACTTCATTAAGTGAATATTTCATCAAATGTAGTTATGAACTAAAAAAATCATGTCAAATAAAGTTAAATAATATATAAATTTTAGGCATTAAAACATGATATAATATGAGCTCATCACCATGGCATGGAACCTGATATATGCAAAAGTTCAACATGACAGCGAGTCCATGAAACGACACCACTTTTCCATGCCATGACACCATGTTGGAGACAACTTTCAGATTTTTTGGATCTTATTTGACTTGAGCAATGAAGCTAAACCCTAATGAATATGATGTAAAAATAAGTTTTGGTACATATTTGTGAACTCTTTGGCAAGGTTTAGAGTCAGAGAAACAAGAAAAGGAAGCAAATATAGAAGATTGAAGGTAAAATTTTCTTGCAAAGGAAGAGGGAGCTAACAAATGAGCAAAGTGCACAAAATACCATGTGGAAAAGCTTATCTCTTGATCTTTCTTTGTTCTTTTTCAATCATTTCACTTTTTTAATCATTTTCAAGATAATGTGTATTGTTTTCTTTTATTATATCATGATCTAAACACATTAATCTAGGGGAACGATGTAGCTGGATAATGGTTATTGGGTTTCATTATGTTTAATGAATTTCTTTATTTTTTCATTATCTATGTTGAGTGTTTAATACAATGATAATGTTTGTGAAAGAATGCTAGCCCTTTCAACATGATATATGGTTTGATTTGAGGCTGAGAAGCGATAATCGAATTTGACCATAGTTAACCACCATAAGATGATCATGATGATAGAGATATCCATGAAGCTTATGCAACATTGTAGGTTTCTTAATCTTAATGCATCTTGATTGCTTTGTGATTTTCACAAGGATGTACGAAATTAGCTAATTGATATAGGTTGTTATGACTTGAGAAAGCAATTAATCAAGAGAAACTTGTTGTCAACATAATAGCAAACACTGATTCCTTAAAATTAATGAAACTAAATATGATTAATCTAGTGAAATTGGAAACCCCTAGATGTTTTAATCATTGTCTCTTAATATTTAGCCATAATCTACATTACTGCTAGAGTTTATTAATCTAGATCTTTTCTATTTACATTCACATATCATAATTTAATCCTTCAAATAGAATTTAGAGCTAGTGTAGTTGGTACATGGCATACATACATCCTCATTGGAATGATATCTTACTCACTCTTTATTACTTGTTCTTGACACATTCACTTGCACTAGGGAAAATCTGCAATAAGTTTTCAGTGTCATTGTCTTTGATAGTAGTATTATCAATATCAAAATAAATAACTCTAGTTTTGCTTTGAAATTTTCTTTTCTTTTATCTTTGTTATCATTGTAGTTCTTGTTTCTTTTTCAGGAGCTTTCATAACTGTATGCAAAGATCTAAAAGCAGCATTTGATCCCTTTTAATTATGAGATAGAACATACACTTCAAGGGATTAGAAGGAAGAAGAGTTTCCCATCAATTGCAGCCCACTATGACTGATCTGGGAGAAGTAAATGAGAATCATCCATAACTATAGCTATGTGATTATGCATTGCCAGCAGCTACTGGAATCCAACCAGTAATTAGGAGTCTAGCCATTGCTGCTAACAACTTTGAGATCAAGCCAATAACCTTGTAGATGATCCAAGGAGTTCAATTCAATGGGTTGCCGAATGAAGATTCAAATCCACACATCGCCAACTTCTTGGAGATATTTCATACCTTCAAATATAATGGAGTCTCTAATGATGCTATTCACCTAAGGTTTTTCCTTTTTAAGGGATAAAGCAAAAGTTTGGTGGAATTCTCTACCTAAAAATTTTCATCACCAGTTGGAAAGATTTGGTGTAAAATTTTTTTGCCAAATATTTTCCTCCAACAAATATAGTAAAAATGCGGATGGAGATTAACAACTTCACTCAGCATGAAGGTAAAACTCTCTATGATGCTGGGAGAGATATAAAGAGTTGCTACATAAGTGTCCACACCATGGGTTGCCTAAGTGGATGCAAGTTCAAAATTTCTATAATTTACTGACCAGGAATACTAGAACCTTGATCGATGCATCTACATGAGGAGCTTTAATGAAGAAAACTGAGGATGAAGCTTATGAGCTACTAGAAGACATGGTCACAAATAATTTCCAATGGCCAAGTGAGAGAACTATATCAAAGAAGCCAATAGGAGTATATGAAATGGATCTTATCTCTGCATTAAAGACTCAAGTTGTAGTTCTTACATAGTATCAAGTGGGAGTCAATCCCATTCAGACTCCTCAAATTTTCTGTGACTTTTTCTAAGGCAACCATTCTAGTGAAGAATGCCAAACCAAAAATCCATTCATTTAGCCTCAACAAGAACAAGCACAGTTTGTTGGGAATTTCAAAAAGTAGCAAAACAACCCATATTCTAACACATAAAATCCTGGGTGGAGAAACCATCTAATATTTTCTTGGAGAAATCAACAAAATATGGGATAACCTCAATGAGGATTTCAGTAATAAGAGAGATTTCAACAACAAAAGGAAAAGGTAGATTGGGAGACTCCTTTAAGTGAATTTGCTAGTACTTCAAAAAAATTCTCAACCACAGTTGATAACTTCACCAACAAAACAGAAGATTTTATGGTTCAGCTAAGAGCCTATATGTAGAACCAATCCACACAGATCCGAAACTTCGAAGGTCAAGTGGCTCAGATGGCAAATATGTTCAACAATCGTCAACAAGGCAACCTGCCTAGCAATACAGAAATAAATCCAAGATAACATTGGAAAGCCATCACTTTAAGAAGTGGGAAGGAATTGGAACCTCCAGTGAGCAATGAGAAAAATAATTCAGAAGGTAAAGAGCAAGAGGAAGCCCTTACTAAGCTAGAATCATTGCCTTCTCAGCAACCAGCTACCTCCATACCTTTACCTCATCAATTGAAGAAAATCAAACTGGATAAGCAGTTTGCTAAATTCTTGGAAGTCTTCAGAAAGCTTCATGATGGTTCAAATTATAATTCCTCACAAGTGTACAGACATATAGCAATCTAGTGTGCAATGCAAGGATTGATCCAACAGAGAATAATCAAACTGATTGAGTTAGTTTTAGTTACTAAACTATCATAGATTTAAAAGAATGTATTTTTAACTAAATGAATATAGAGTAATGATTTGTAGAATTTTAGAAACTTAATGGAATGTAGCAAAATCAATGACTAATAATAATGCAGGGAGATTAGCAAGATGCAAAGGTCTAGGGATCCAATTTCATTACTAGATGATACCCCTTTGCTAGTAGAATGTTGCCTTCAATGCTTTACTTGGGTTTGTTCTTTCAAAAGTAAGATCATTACCATTAGGTGTGTAGGTTTAAATCAAGTGTCTTCACTCTTTCCAATTACCTATGGTGTGTAGCATGATTGAGGTGAAAACCCATTAAGCTTAAGAATATAATGAACCAAAATAATATAGTTTAGCATATGGTGTCTACCTTAACCATCTATCCTTTTCATTCAAGGGAGCTCATGGTTTAGAATATGGTGTTTACCTTAACCATGCTTAGATAATCAATCTAACTCATAATATTGGTAATCAAGTAGTAAAATAAATTCAATCATTACAAATAACATCATGAATGAAACAAGATCATGTAGCCATCAATAACCAACTATCCACATAACAAAGAGTATCAAAAAGGTGACATTTTCACCCTAGAAAAAGAGATTTAGTTCATAATAAAAATCAAAACAACTCCCTTTGATAGGATTATCACAATAAAGAATCTCCTTTCTTCTTCCTCTTGCTTACTTGCAATCTCCCCTTCTTCTCTACAAGAAACTTCAAATATTCTCTCTCAAAACCCTCAAAAAGAACTCTCGAAGTGAAAGTAAAAAAACCCCCCAAAACCTATCTTCCTAGCTTAAAATCCCCTCTTATGCACTTAGCAGAAATTTTGCTAAAATTAGGGAGCATCACTGGCACCAGAAGCCCCACCTTCTCTCCATGCAAATTTTGATTTTTAGTTCCTTTGCAGTTTTCATCTTTTCCATCCTTTGAGCTTCAACTTTTTCTTCCATTTTCTCTTCTTTTCCATCTTCAAAATACCCAAAAATTTTAATAAATAAATATGAAATTCATCTAAAAGAAATAAGGATTTGTAAATAATTAAGCTTGAACATATGTAATGTAAGTGAATGAAATTCACTCATCAAATAACTCAAAACTTACTTATTTGCTCATCCTCAAGAAAAATAGAAACATAAAAACACATGAAGGACACAACGAATATCAATCTAGGTCATTAATAAAAAACTACAATAAAATAAGCATAGTTAAGAGGAAACTATCAAGATATCACATATATCTTTTGATTTTTAACTTGACCCTTTTCCTTTCCACCTCAAACTCCATGTGCATGTGCAAGAATTATGATCATTTAAATCTACATCTTTTCATGCTTAGGCTCTATTACTATCACATTCCTCTTTTTATAACTTTTTTTTATCTTCTTTTCCTGAATGTGACCGCCCTTATTAATTGGGTTGTATTACTATCACACCCCCAAGCTAGTTTTCTTTCTGATTCATAGAGATGTGATCCCCTCTATTACTTAGGTTGTATTACTAATAACCCCTAACTAGTTTTACTTCTTATTCATGGAGATGTGATCCCCCCATAAACAATGAGTTTTTACTCTTGTTTTTCTTTTATCTCATCTAATACTGGTCTCAACATAGTTATAATGAATTTTACAGTTCATATTGAACAATACATACTTAGTTTACTAAACTTATTCTAAGCATTCAAAGGTTTCAAAAGAAATGGCTAAGTCAATGTGATCAATTTGTATAAGGAATCTATAGGAAATTAGATAAAAGATCTAGTCAAGCTTGTAGACTAGTGATTTCTGTCATTTATAACTTAACTATTGTCAAATGTCATATACATGTTATTGGTTTTATATAAATAACCCTGATCAATGTTTAAAGCACACAACTATCCAAACATAACTATAATCAACTACAACACTCAACATAGAAATTTAAACATAACACATAAACTATCCAAACACACACCACAAAAAACTAGACAAACCAACTAAACACACAACACAAAAACTAGACAAACTATAATAAAAAATAAGCTAAGACAAACACATTCATAAACAAAATACTAACACCCCCAAACTTGAACACAACATTGTCCTCAATGTAGAATAAAGCAATGAAAAACAAGGACATCCCTAAAATAGATGGATCATTAGTCTAAGCTATCGCTTTCTGCCCAACTCTTAGATTCTTCTAGTAGATCAGGAAATGTTAGTGGAGTGGGGAAAACAATGGATCTGTCACCTGGTGATATGTTGCAACTCTGGAGCATGACAATTATAGCATTGTTGTGGTACACCATATATGTGAGAAGTTGTTGCTACTCCTTCATCATTTGCCTCTGAAAATATTGAACTCCCACTAGGCGTGATTGGAGATTAGCAAGAGAAGGTTCTTTAGAAGAAGATTTCCTTGTGGTCTTTGTTGAGAAGAACTTGGGGTTGAAGATGAAGGACCTGCTTTTGCACTTACATGTGATGTCTTCTCAAAAGTTTCCATAACTACATCATTGATTACTAGAAAAGGTTGTTGGAATTACTCTTTATCAAAAGTAGGAACTCCAGCCATGAGACACAATCGGCAGATCAATGAAAGATGTGTCAGTTAGCTTGTGAGCAGCCCTGTGATGAAAGAAATGATGGAACGGTCGATAACTCGGCCCATATCAATGGACAGTCTTGTCTGAATCGCATAGTTGAAAAGGGCTCGCTCCCTTGTAACATCAAAAACATGATTTGAAGGCAAGATTTTAGCTGAAATGAAATAGCTCCACGCCTTACTTGTTGCCTCCAAGTGCCCTCTTGGGAAACTTATTACCTTATCTTTCTGAGTCTTCCACATGCTGCCTAATTGAGTAAGGTAAGAGATGATGGCATTATAGTTAGGTCCTTGCTCAATCCAAGCTGAGTATTCATCCTCTTTGATGTTTGCCAGCTCATATACTTGGTTGATAGCAAATCGGTCAAAAGGGATCATCTTCCCATGCACTAGTGCTTTAAGCTCCTTTGGGTTTTCTTTGTGTTGTTCTCAAGCATTGGCATAAAACTCTCTAACCAATGGTGCCACTGCCGCATCAGGCTAAGTTGTAAAGTACATCCAATGCCAAACTTGAATGAGATTGGCTATGTCACTGTATGTCATGTCAAAGCCCCTTTCTCTTATCCCTTCTCGATCTAGTAGAGAGTGTTTGAAGATGTCTTCAACTTGGGCATTGAAAAATGTTGGTTCAAGTGGTGCATCAGACTCTTTTGTGCACCTTTTCCTTGAGGGTCTAACACAAGTAGCTTTCTTTGGAGGCATAGTGACAAATTACAAGGAAAGCAATAGCACACCAACTTGAGTAACCAAAACTAAGCAAATATACCATGCTTCCTCTTGACTAAATCCCACAATTCTACTTCCCCTTGAAATAACAACAAGCATTAGCAAGAATTTGTGCTTACACCATAAGAAAAAGGTTTCTTTCTTCACCAAGGCATTTCATCAAACATGTGCACTTTGAGTTTTCTCAATGTATGCCTTGATAGGAACTCAAATTCCACTTCAATATACACCCACTCTTCTCACATATACCCTTGAAACATTTTCCAAACAAAAACTACATACAAACTAGCTCAAGCAAATCATCAAACACCTAGTGTGCACAATGAGAAGAAAGCTTCCATCCACAAGAACCCATCTCCATTTTTCCTTAAACTCCACAAAAATGAACCAATCCACCAAGAATACTAATAGAAGAAGGATTAAGATGTAAGGAGTGACTTGCTTTCGATTCAAATAAGATGCCCAAAAAATTGTCCAACCCAACTTGAGAAGACGGTTGAGGAAGAAGATGAATAGATGAATGTTTCAATGGAATCCAAGTAGGAAGATGGAGGAGAGAAGGTTTTGAGAATGAAGCCTTGAGTTTAGGAAGGTGAGAATGGGGTTTGGAGTTGTGAGGATAGGTTTTTGAGAAAAGGAGATAGAGGGAGTGGAAGCTCACGTGAAGAGCAAATGAAAGACGGGTGTGTGCGTGAGTGGATTTAAGTGGGATAGGCAGTGGTGCTGACGGTGCCAAGTTGCTGCCTCCGTGATGTTTTTCTTTTTTACAAGGAAGTCCAGTGCTAGCCCCCAAGTGCGGTCATGCGATGGATTTTCAGCATCAGCAGTGTCGTCTTGCTATCTCCTCTTGGAACCTACAATTTTTTAGTGCCGGAGGGACCAGAATGGGTGCCAGATGAGCCATGTTGCTGCCTACATTCTATTTTTGTCAATTCTCCGCTACACATCTATTACACCCTTCTTAGAATTTAACTTGTTTTGCTTACTAATTCCTTCATTCATAAACTTAACCTGTTCATCACAAAATAACAATATACTAACTATAGCAAATAAGAAAATATCAATGTAATCTAACAACTCAATAATCAAATCAAGTTTATTTAAACTAATGCAACTAACATACTTTATTAATGCAAGACAATAACTGCTTCTAAGAATTTGAAACAACTGAAAGATAAACAACTTGGGTTGCCTGCCAAGGAGCGCTTTGTTTAAAGTCTCAGCCCGACTATGCCTTTCCATCTTTGAATTGAAATTTGGCTTTTTCAATGTTCCAGTTCTTCAAAACTTGGTAGTGCCTTAGAAATTGTTAGTGTTCCCAAAACATTATTAAATGATGCAGTATCTTCTATTTCATCTCCTTGAACTATGTATATGGGCTCTCTTGAAAACTCCTCCTTCATTACATCCACTCCACTTAACTTGAAGCCATTCTTGTTCTCATTAGACAACTCCATCTCCTTGAAAATATCAAACTTTATAGTATGATTTTGGAATTGTTTTGTCTCTTCATTTTCTATACTGTCAAAAGAAGAAGAAATAGTCACTTTAAAGTATAAATCATTGCCTAGAGATGCATACTTTAAAGAATGAGCCAATTGCTTTAGTTCAAATTTTTCTTTAATCTCCTCCTTTTCTGAGCCTTCATTAGAATTTTCAATCATCTCATGAGCTATTTGATGTGGGTAAACATCTAACTCCAAAATTTTCTTATTCCCATCACAAGTTTTCTCAACAACTTTATTCTTACCACTACTTAATATTGTGATTAAATTAGCTTGCTCATGCTAACTTGATGGCCTTCTAGGTGTGTGACTCTATAAAGCCTCTGCAATCTGACCCAACTGTGTCTCCATCTTCTTCATGGATGCTTCCATGATATGGAATCTTGAATCAATATTTTGGAATTGAGTTACACTATTCTAGAACTGGGTTTGTGTTGCTTGAATGAAACTTTGCATGATTTCTTTATGTGTAGTCTTCTTTAGTTGAAGTTGGAATGAAGTTCCAGCTCATTTTCATCTCCACTTGTGGATGCCTCAATTTGAAATACATCATTCTCTGACTCAGCTCTAAGTGTTGGGATTATTGTATGATTTTGTTGACAACAAAGCTTGTCTTAAGACTTGATCTATGTTGATGATGATTTTAGTCTAGGAAGCTGAAATGAAGACAAATATGCTTGGCATAAATAATCATTATTACAACATTTTAAATGCAAGCATGTTACATAAATTGTTTTAGAGAATGAAAATTCATTATGACCCATAGTGCATTAAACTTGTTTATTATATGTTGGATCATAGATATATCATGTGCTTTATAAAGTTATCATTTTAAGTTTTCATTGAAAATATAATATGTGATTTATCCATGTTCTACAACTTGTGAAAATCATGTGAGGATAAATATATTTTGACAAGTGTGCTTCATAGAAGATATTCTTTACATGAAAAAGAAATTGTGCTCAAATGATTTATCTATACTCTAACTTATGTATATTATATGTGGATAAATGTATTTTGATTTACAATGAAAAATGTCAAGTTAATAATGTGGCCAAAGTGCATAAATTTTCAAGTGCAGATGCACTACTACAGTAAAAATGCTACAGTACTACCATAGTAGCAAATGACGTGGAATTGCTATAGTGGAAGATAAAGTGGATTGTCTAGGACAAAGTGGATTTTCTAAAGTGGAAGACAAAGTAAAGCTTCAGACGAATTAGTAGATGAATTGGAAGATGAAGTTTGAATTAGTAGACGGAGTAATAAACGAGTTGCTATAGTACGACAGACAAAGCTTTAAGTGATCAGAAGACAAAGTAATAGACAAAGCGGTGTGTTACTATAATAATTTGCTTCAATAACCTACTACAGTATAATAGACAAAGCTTCAGGCAATTAGCAGATGAAATAACAAACAAAGTAGTGCGATGCTACAATGATCTACTACAATAAGGTTGCTATATTAACATTGCTACAGTAACCAACAGACAAAGATGTTCGTCTACTATTTACTTCAAACAAAGCGGTGCTATAGTGATCTGCTACAGTAACCTGCTACATTGAAAATTTATTGTTTTCAAATATAAAAAATTCAACACTATACAACTGCTAGATTTTACAATGATATTTTTCCAAGTGGTCAACAACTTTTCTGGATGGGAAAAATAGACAATCCATTGAAGGAAAATGAAATGTTTGAAGGTTCTATATGCTAAACAAGAATCAAACATCAAGAACCCATTCATATCTCCAAGTCAAGGGTTGTAGATATTTGTTCTAACCATCTGCCGCATTTGAGAAAGTTTGAGTTACAAAGATTTTAAAACATGCTCAAAGATGTCAATCTGAATACTCTATTCAAAATCTCAACAAATAATTAAAAGGTAGTAGATGGAAGAAGAAGTTCAAAGAGGAAAACACATCTGTCTAAAAATGAAGAAGCCCAACTTCATCAGCGGACAAAGTAGGAGACGAAGAGAGTCTGTCTAGCAGAAAAAAGACCTTATCTGATATTAACTTTAGACAAATACAATAAAGCATTGGTTAAAGTAGAGCAATTGAATTTGTTAGAATTTTTTGTCTTCTTTCCAAAACAGTGAATCAAGTCAGAGCTACAACATTTCCTCATTCGTTAGCTGCTAGAACCAGCTACTCACCTTCTTCTATGTCAAGGTCAACACTGCTGAACAGATCTAAGAATATGGGAATTAATTAGAAGATAGCATTTTCAAATGGGTGATTATTTGAACAGTCTTCTATATTTTTTTCTTTCTCATCTACTTTAGTCTTTGCATTAATGAAGAGCATCTTCCTCCAACGGTAAAGTTTTGAAGAGAGTTATTTATGGAGAAGAGATGAGATGATTCAAAGGTGGTGAAGGAATACTTTTTAGACATGCTTAACCTTATGCAAACCCTTCCACCAATGGCCAAGGGCTTAAACCTTCAGTTATCCATTCTTGATTAAATTTGCATATCTTTATGGCCATTAGTTTACATTATGGGAAGATCTTTGTATTACATAAAGTTATAAAGAGCTCATATCTTCCCCTATGCTTGAGAGAAACACTAAGTAAAAGTATATAAGTTTTCTAGTAAACTTGAAACGAGAGAGTTGGTGGTGAGCTCTAGAAAACCAATCAGTTTGTTGATGATTTTTGAAACCAATGAGTTTCCAAGTGAGCTCATGAAAACCAAAAGAGTGTTGGGAGCACTATGTTTATGCCTCCTAGAGCTAGAATCCAGAAGATTGTTGTGAACACTGCTTATGTCCCCTAGAGCTAGAATCTAGAAGAGTATTGGGAGGACTATTGTATTTCCATTATATGGGATATAGTGGAACCTAAGGCACAATGACTGTGTTGTTGGAAGAGTGCATGTAGGAATGAGGTTCTCGAACCACTATAAAAATTATTTTATTTATGTTTGTTTGTTTACTTACTTTATCCTTCATGAACTTTACAATTGTATCATTCACTTTATATTACATCACACACAGGCACGAAAAGAGAGAAATAGTCTAACAAGGGTTAAGCAATAAATTTTTATATACCCAATTCACCCCTCCCCTCTTGGGTTAAGCCATCCTACGGGAACCAATACTAAAAGTAATTACTTTCATGCCCTTAGGTTCTTCTATATTTTTCTACTTCATTAATACGTCATGAGTCATAAGAGAACCCATGAGATCTTCCAGGCTCACTGCATCTAGATGTTTTGCTTGCTAGATTGCTGTCACTTTGGGTATCCATTCCTTTGATAGGGATCTCAGAATGTTTTTCACCATTTTGGGCTCTGCATACTTTTATCCTAAATTCTTTAGCCCATTTGTTATCTTTTGAAATCTTTTGAACATGTCTGAGATTGATTTTGTCTCCTTCATGTTAAAAGCTTTGTATTCCTACATAACAATATTTATCTTAATTTCTCTTATTTTGTGCCTTCGTGTCCAACCTACAATTTGTCCTAGATTTCCTTTGCTGTATCATAAGAGGTTATCTTGTCAAACTCAAAGGATGTAAGGGCACAGTAAAGGAATTTTTTTTCTTTAACATCTCTTTCAACTACTTGAATGTCTTCAGTAGTGTATTTTATCTTTTGTGTTTAGGACAATCATACCATCCTTAATTATTTTTCATAGCTAAGAGTCTGAGGTAATAAAAAAAAATTCATTCTTGTTTTCTAGTATCCATAATTTGTACCATCACAGAGTGGAGGCCTGGAAGTGGATTGACCCTCTACAGAAGTATTATGAAAATAGTTGGCCATTGGAATCTCTTCCCAAGTTATATAAATCAAATTATGAGAAATAACAGGTGAAATCCACTCTGATATGAATTGTTGGTCAATTTTAGATGGTGACTCAAGAGAGGAGGTGAATTGAGTCTTTAAAACTTTCATCTAGATAAGAACGATAGTGCAAAGATGGATAAGAAAAGGATGGCACAATGCACTTAGATAAATATTTTTATAGTGGTTTGGCCCTTCACTTGGGTTCCTGGAATGCTCGAGGAATTGAAATATGGAAAGTATTGTGAAATATTATTAAGTTTATGATGAATACATTATTGTACATGATGTGTATGGAAAGTTAGTAAAGTCATGCCAATTATTGTGCAATGATTGTATGACCCAATTTGTAATTGTTAAGGAAATTTATGATAAATTTAATAATATTTAGTGTGAAAAATTATATTAAAATGCATGATAAAATGCATGAGAGAAAACAAAAGAGAAATGGAGAGAAAAACCAAAGGAGCACAAGAGTATATTGAGAAAATGCTAAATTTGAAAAAGGGGTCATTTGTGATCAATTTTTGACATCGATAATGGAATAATTTGAAATTGTGGTCAACATAAGAGTTATATATCTTTAAATTATCTTTCTAATAAATCAAAAATCACATGATTTCCACATCATATGAGTAGACTTAAAGCATAGTTGAGTTATTTATAAGTTGTTTAAATGCTAATCATGTAAGATGCATGATAAATATGTGAATAGGAAGGTTTTTGGTGATAATTATGGTGAAACCCTTATTTAACTATTGTTTATCATACATTTGATAATTATAGCCTAAAATTAGCTATGCATAATACATTGAATACATGAATATGAATGGGATTGTTGCCTTGTACAGGATGATGTGAAAGGGATAAAAAGGAATGGAGCTGGAAGAGTGTATAATGATTCAGTCAAGGTAAGTAGGAGCCCCTTTGTTTCGTTCAAATGTATGATTTGTTTGGGATATTGAATATCCAATTGATTGAATCTTGGCTTGTGTGTTTTGGATGGGAATAGTGGATATCCCATTTTTGTTTAAGATTAATGGTTATTTGGTTGTGATTATATGGATGTAAGGGATAATGCATATCCCTTGGATTAAAATACTTAGGGTTATGCTTAGGATGTGATTATATGATTATCAAGGATAGAGTGTATCCTCTAATTCTGTTGAGAAATGGATGTTTTTAATCATATAATTGTGGATAAGATTATGCAGGTTAATTGTTAAGAATTGTTGAATGGAATAAAAAGAATTATATACTATGTTTTAATGATTGGAAATGATTATAGACGTTTTGGGCTGTGAACATGTGATGTTCTTAATTATTGATTCTTATTTCCAATCATTTGAGCCTACTTACTAAGTTGCCCCAACTCACACCTTCTTATGTTGAAGTTTTAGCTAACAAGCATTAGTGAGCAAGAGTAGAAGACCCTTGGATAGTGTGTTTGAATGTTGTGATTGGAATCCCTTTTGTATAATCATTTAAGGATAAATTGTATGATTGTATTAATTGAAATTGATGCATATTATAGTATAATGGTATGTCATAATAGTGTAAAATATGTATGACATGGATATGGGTTTGTTATTGCCATCATGGAGTGATGTAGATTCTGGGTTGTGGGTAAGTTGGGCTAGTGGAGTTAATTATGATATCATGGTGATAATTATTGAAATTTAATTTTATTATTGATGATTATATATTTATGATTGGAAACTATGTATGGATATTGAAAATTATATGATTATTGTATATCAAGTTTTGAATCATTAAAATATAAAGCAGACTCTGCTAAAATTTTGGTAGAATATTCCCTTCAGTTGAAAATTTGTAAGGGACATATAGACCATTGGGCGAGGTGCCCTAGAATGGGACTTGAGCATCCTCACCTCAAAAGTGGGCAAATTATAGTGAAAACAAAAGCAAATGACCAAGGTCATGCCTCAGAAGTTGGGGTGTGATCAAATGGTATCAAAGCCCATAGCTTATCTGCATGATAAGTTGAAGTTGTGAGAGAAGCCCAGAACCATGATGGTAATAGTTGTTGGAAGAAATATAAAATGACATACCAATAAGAGTTTATGAACTTATGAGAAATATGGAAGAATTTTAGAATGAAAGATAAATGTCAATTGTATGTTGAAGGCATGAGTTAGGAATAGAGGCACTAATGAATTGACATAAATGATGCTGTGATGATATCTAAATATGATTCAATTTAGTATTTGACAGAGACCAGATAACCAATATTTGTTATGATCAGAGTAGCATAGTGAAGCGTGGTGATACTTATATACATCTTATTCAAGTGTTTGGACTGTTATTATTTTACAAGATTGGCAATTGAATTTAGTTTGGTTGTCTAATTGATTTGTAACAAAATCATTAGATTTCTTTGGTTTAAATGGTTAAGTGAACTCTGCTAATTATTTGATTATTTTAATTGATCATGGCGTGCTATAGCAACATATTTGTTTTATTTCTATATGTATTTAGCATAGAACTAAAAGAGCTTTGTGATAAATAGTATATTGGAATTTTAAGACTCTTTGATG
Source organism: Pouteria campechiana (assembly GCA_036873735.1). Lineage (NCBI taxonomy): Eukaryota > Viridiplantae > Streptophyta > Magnoliopsida > Ericales > Sapotaceae > Pouteria > Pouteria campechiana. Next base: position 67,568 of record JAYJMB010006809.1, on the reverse strand, counting down.
GATTTTGGTTATGATAAATGATATGTTTATATATAATTGAATAAATTTGCTTGTGAGTAATTAAATTGAATGAATTATTGGATAGGGATAGCGACTATCCCATTTGTTTGACTAGATGTGGGTCGTTATAAGTGTTGTGTCAAAATAATGAATTTGAAAGATGAAAATATGTATTTCAGGTATAGTTACCCATTTGGCTAATTGGGGGGATTGCATTGTATGATGAAATGATGCAAATTGTAATTAATGAATTAGTGTGCTTCCCCATATGATTAGTAGTGAATGTTGCTATAAGCTTAAGTTACTTGGGTTAGGGATTTAATTTAGTATGAATTTGAGTTTAGCCCTTTGATAGAAAATTTGAGATATGCTCTAAGAGTGATTAGAAAATGGGAAGTATGCTTTGATAATGAATGAGAATTGATTCATGCTTAGATATTTGAGTGAGGTTTAGGTTTGGATAATTGGTTATTTAATTGATATTTACATTTGGCTATTCAATTGAGGCTTGGATTTGGGATGCCTCTTGGTATAGGATCATTATGTATTTGAAATTTGGAAGCCTACCAGTATTTGAGGTTTGAATACCTGCCGAGATGGCTCCTTGGTTCCTTATGATTTCTTTAAGAAATGGACTATGTTACCTATTTTGTGAGACCCATGGATTGATATAGCTTGACAGGGGGCCACCCGACTTGTTGCATTCATGACACTTATGATATTTATGACATTTATGGCATTTTTGTAGATGTACACAAATTGACGAGGATTGGAGCCCTGCGTGGATTGGCACCTAGTATGATTAAAATTTGGATGAGAAAAAAAATAAATGAAAAGATATGATCTATATGATGTATCATTATGTACCATATAAGACAGAACATCTATAGTATGTATTATCAAAGTCTGTACCTAATTACCCTAATTGATGGAGATAGTAAACCTGGAATGTCTATGTTGCGGTGATGGCTAGATACCATAGATAGCACCAATAGTGTTGTCATGGATCTGACAACATTTATAGTCAGGGATACAGGGATTGACTAATTCTACATTGGTAAGGAAGAAATGTGATAAATTATAACAAATGAATTGAAATTGATATCTACCAACTGATGATGTTATGTCCACTTGACTAATGGTTAAATCTATTTGATTTGTAGCTAAGTTCACTTTGGTTGCAATTGTGTACACTTTATTGATGGCTAAGGCCATTTGGTTCATGGCTGAATCTACTTAGTTGTGGTTGAGACCACTTGGCTTATGGTTGAGTCCATTTTGTTGATAGTCTCCCAAGCATGGTACTGGCTAGTAATAAGTAAAATATAATTGATGACTAAGTATGAATATTTGGAAGCAGATGAGAGGTGACAGTTGATTGTTGAGCAGAGATGAGTAGACATGAAAGGTATTTTAATAGCCATTAGTATAGGTTACCCACATTGTTTTATAATTTCATGACATTGTTTGAATAAGTTGAAACTTCCATTTTATAAAGCATAAGCATTATATTATGTTGTTTGGGTATTTTTGATTAGTTAAATGCATGGTAGATTATGTCATATGATAGAATGACATCACATATTCATGCTAGCGGTGGATTAGTGAATTTTTGAACAATGAAGTCATGTGTTTCTTGTGAATGAGTTAAAAAAAACGATTCCCCTATGTAGATTTCCAATTGAATATTGCAATGAATGGGTATTGTCACTGTAAAAGTAATATGGGGATTTGTGTAACATTCTGAGATTGATATAGGGAAGCATGGCAGAAAATGAATAGACTTTGATTAGTCTTCTTGAGATAAAAATTATTATTATGTTAATGTGATGAAATCAAAAAATTGATACCTTTGTTTGGAGTTGAAAGTTTCAAGGCCAAAACATTTTGTAAGGGGGTAGTTTGTAATGCCTGATGCTTTGAAATATCAAAAGTGTTGTAAAATATTATTAAGGTTATGATGAATGAATTAAAATAAGGTAAGTGTAGAACAATTATGGTGGGAATTATTTTGAAAAGGAAATGAATTTTATCATACATGATGTGTATGGAAAGTTAGTAAAGTCATTCCAATTGTGTGTGATGATTGTATGACCCAATTGTAATACATTTAATGATATTTAGTATGGAAACTTATATTAAAATTCATGAGAAAATGCATGAGAGAAAACAAAATAGAGATGGAGAAAAAACCCAAATGAGCACAAGAGTATATTCAGAAAATGTTGAATTTGAAAAAGGGGTCATTTGTGATCAATTTTTGACATAGATAATTGGATAATTTGAAATTATGGTCAAAATAAGAGTTATATATCTTGAAATTATCTTTCTAAATAATCAAAATCACATACTTTGGATATCTTATGAGAATGTTATGATCAATGCACCAAAATTGCTCTATAAGGGTAAAAAGTACAAAAAGTACCGGATTGGGTTACTTTATTTAGATTTTTGACATATATGGGTGATTATTTGAAAAAATTAGTTAACACAGAACTTATAACCCTTGAAGTTATCTTTCCAATTCCTCAAAATTCATGTTATGTAAAAGATATCTCAAAATACCAAAATGGTGTCTGGTTGTCAGGCTGGGCATCCAGCATGTAGATGTCGTGACATGAAAATTTGATGCCATGGCATTGGAATTTTGATGCCATGGAACAAGTTTTTGATGTTGTAGCATCACTTTAGAAATATGATTTTTCAAGGCATCCAGCAAGGGGGATGTCGCGACATTAGAATTTGATGCCACGACACTGAGACAGGAAGTCGTAACACTAGATTTTGACGCTGCAGCATCACAACAAAAAGCCAAAATTTTCAACCAGTCAACAACTTGATGTCATGGCATCGGTTTTGATGTCGTGGCATCAGTCCAATAGTAGAATATTAAACTTTTTTAAGGGATTTTTAGCCTATTTCATTTCATTTTTCTTTCTTTCTTTTCTTTGTTGGCTCCTATAACTCGAAACTCATCAGGCCAAAGCTTGATTCTTGGCTTTGTTTGCTAGGAAATCATCTTGCCTGGCTATCAAATCTAGCTATCTTTTGTTTAAACCCAATTTCCCCCATTTGCCTATGGAAAAAGGAAGAAAATAGAAGAAACATCGAATTTCTCCCAAATCAAACAAGCTCCATAACGTTTGGAGCTTAGACCCTCATTTGGAGAGGATGGCTACGCTTGTAAGTGCAAGTAAGCTCAATTTCCCAACCAAATTTTAGATTTTTGATTCTTAGGGTTTTGGGAAGGGTGGATTTTTAGGGTTTAAATTGATGAATATGATCATAAATTCATGTGGGGAATAAGTTAATACAATGATATTATGATTTGGCATGATTAATTTGTGATTTATGTGAATTATTGTTTCTATGCATAGTGGAAATTGGGGATTTCCTAATTTTTGTTGAATTAATCATGGGATAAATTAATAATATTATGATTATCATATTTTAGAACTTGTATGGAATGAGTTGGTCCTGTGAAATTGAATTTACGATTGTGCCCTAGTTTGAGGTTAATGAGGATTCTTGTAAATGGTCTATTTGTAACACCTGGTGGTGTTAAATTGTGGATTATTATTGAAATGTAGTGGTTTTGTATTTTATACTGTGAACAAATTGAAAATTTAATTTTGTGAAGGAGAATTTGTGAAATTGGGATAAAATGGTTCATGTTGAATTTAATATGCACATGTGAAATTAATGAACCAAATGTTGGGTACTTTGATGATTAATCAATGAAAAAAAATAAGGATTTTAATGCAAGGAAAAAGTTGGAAACTTTATGGTGTAATATATGAATTACAATGAAATTTTATGTGAATGGGCTTGAGTATTTATGTGATTTTTTTCTTAATTATATGTGGAATTTTTTTATAATTTTTATGTCTTAAATTATGTATAAAATGTGTGTGAAAAAGGTGGAAAAGGAATTAAAATAAATATAAAAAAAATTATCAAAAAAAGCACTAGTGTATTTTAAGAAAATGCTGAAATTGAAAATGGGGTTATTTGTGCTCAATTTTTGACATATTTGTGGACTTAATTTGAACAATTATTTAACATAAAAGTCATAGATCTTGAAATTATCTTTTAACTAATCAATATTCATATTATTTGGATATAAAATAAAAACATAATGGTTAATACACTGAAACTGCTCCAGATGCTGAAAATTATTGAAAATAACATAATGGGCCACTTTAATTAAAATTTTGACATATTTGTGGGATGATTTGGAAAAAGTTATCGACATAAACTTTTATCCCTTGCAGTTAGATTTCAAATGACAAAAAAATAATATCATTTGAATATCGTATGAGAGAAATATCATCAATTTACTATTACTGTATCAGATAATCGAGGGTTGCAGGCCACGATTTGGCCCGATATAAACCCAATTTTGGCCCATTTTTCTATTCTTGTTCTTTGTTGATCTTTTGCTCTGGTTCCCACATCCATCCACGGAGAACTCATCCCTCTTTGGCCTATTTTCTTGAGATTTTAGTTAAGAAATCACAATATATCCATAAGGAATCATGGATTCGTGGATTGAAACCTCATTTCCTCATTGTTTGGGCATGTCTTCTTGGATGGGAACCCTCTTGGACATGATCTATGCCTGATTCATGAAGATTGGAAGTGGAAAATGATGAAAGATGGAAGGCCATGCATGAATCTTAAGGTAAATATCAATTTCCCTAATAAATTTCATGTTTTTCATTTGCTAGGGTTTGGAAGTCATTTTGTGAAAAGTAAAAATTGGGGATTTGCATGCATTTTGTGTGGAATTTGATGGGGAAAATGATTAGCACATGATTTATGATGCTTGTGGTATGATTTGGATTGGAAAAAATGATGATTATGGGGTAATCCATCCATGAACAGTAACCTTAATTGTGAATTGGATATTAAATCATGTAAATGGATGGGGAAAAGTGATTAATCTGTGATTTATGATGTATTAGCATGATTTGAACTTGATGAAATGAGATTTATCCCTTTCTATGGTTGTGAACAGCTTTGTGTGAATAGTAAACATGGGGCTTTTTGTGTAAAACATGATTGTGCCTAGTTTAATTGAGTTCTAAGCATGATTAGCATGTTATTACATTGAATTCAAGGTTATTTATGTTATGGGTTGATAATATGTAATTGGGAGGGAAACAACCCTAACCCATGCTATTTAGAACTTTGTAATTGAATGATGCTTATAAGTTGTTTAATGAAATGGTTTAGTAAGAAACTCTACGAATAAGATGATAACTCAGTGTAATAAAATATATGATGTATCAATAGTTACAAAGGGTATTAAATGGCTTTGGGGCTAATGATAAAGTACACTTATGCACATGAGACTTGAAGTAAACGTTAAAGTGAGATATAAATGCTTGTAAGGAATGGTTGACACTTATGACTTGAGTTTATTTAATCTAAATTGATTTATTTAGAGTTACATGGCTTATGGATGTGTATGTAAATAATGTATGCAATACATGATAGGATACAGATCCTCTAAGACCAATCTCAAAAACCAAATATTATTATTTTTTGTTTTATTTTTATAAACTTTTAAATCAACATGTAATCAACTGATAAAATAAGTTTTACCATTTTTTGAGTTTTATAAATATTTATTTTTGATTATTGAAGTTCAGAGATATTTTTAGAATTTTAAAATGGTGAATAGTATCCTTAATTTGAAAAATCAAAATAAAATATTTATAAAACTCTAAAAATGGTAAAACTTATTTTATACGTTGATTACATGTTGATTTAAAATTTTATAAAAAAACAAAAAAAGGGTTTTTGATACCGGTCTCACAATTGTTCCTATGAGATCGGTCTCACAGGACCGCTACCTTACATGGTATATGTGTAGGGTTACCTGACTATAGAAGGGAAGCCTAATTAAAGGATATGAGGACTTTAAGTGGACTCATCATGATGTAAGTACGCTATCTTTGTTTGACTGTGTAATTGGATGGGGATAATAGTTATCTCATGACATGTTATTATGATATGTGCTTATGTGAAGGTATGAGATATATGGATGTTGAATATCCCTAAAACTATAATGATTGATTTTATCTCATGTGTGGATGAGTGGTTTGGGGGATAAAATGTATCCCATGAATTTCTAAGGTGTTGGTATGTGTGGATGTATATGTGGAATGTATGAGATTGTAAATATCCCGGAATGTGCTATATGGCATGAAAATGAGTGTGTGAATTGGGATCGTGAGGATCCAATGCAAATTGTAAGGTATATGTGAATGTGTTTGTATATATGTATAAGATTGGGGGATAAGAAGTATCTATATGTTGTTTACTTGATATGATAACATGAATGTGGAGGGGTAGGGATTACCCTACGTTTTATACTAGACCTTGTTATTCTTGTGTATGGACGTGTACATGAAGGGATCGTAGGTATCCCATAAATGTAAATTTGATTATGTATTCATTGCTATGCAATAAGAATGTGATATATCATGTTGAAATTTAGAGTTAAATATGACATGGTTACGTCTGGATGACATAGATATGCTATATGTATTATGAACATATAATTATTTTTGGATTGGCGTTTGGGATGCCTTATGGATCCCCATCACATGTATGTTTTGAAATATATTATTTTGCTTGGATTATTAATGATATGTAGTCTACCTATTGAGTCTGTTTAGACTCACCCCTATTTTTTAAAAAATGTTTAGTTGACAGGTCAAGTAATGAAGTCCATATGCGACTTGGGTGTGTAAACAATGTTAAAGACATTTTATTAATGGTATGGTCAAATTTGGGGATTGGAATCCCACTATATAATTGTGTAATTCATTCCAAGTGATGTATAATTGAGTGTATGGCATGTCATAGTGTTTGGTTAAATTAGTTTAATTGGATCTATGTGATTGCCATCATGATTGGTTTCGATCTTGGGCACGTAGCTCTAGGTGAATGGGTATGAGTGGTGGTTTATGTTAGTGCTTTATAATTATGAATAGTCATTTAAATTATCATTTATCGTAATTAATGCACGCAGAGATATATGCTGTCGGATTTTTAGCAGAAATTGCATAAAAATGGGGAATTTATAGGAAGGTATTAGCATCCCGTATTGGCCCCGGTAGTGTGTGGTGAAAACACATAGGATTGGGGTAAGGGGCATTATAAATGGTATTAGAGTTGAGTGGTTATCTGATACCAAGAATGATATGCCCAAAATCATGATGACAGTGGTTATTGGAAGAGATCAAAAAATGACATGCCATGAAAATGTGGAAGAATATTAATTTAAGGGTACTGATAAGGCAAGAGAAAAGAGGGCATGTAAATGGTATCTTTGATGATACCAATGTGATGTGAATCTGATAGTGCTGTGATAGCACTTACATGAGTTGTATATGATTGTTATATTCAGAGTAATGTGGGGGAAGCATAGTGGTGCTTATATATGCTCATATTTATTTGTTGCCTTTAATTACTATGGTGTATGTAAAAAGTTAATGGATGAAACTGTGACATTTCATGAATGGGTATTTGTAAAATTAAATTGATGTTAATTGTTTAGTTGGATTGTGAAGGAATCATTGAATTCCTTAGGTTGAAAGGGTTATATGTGGACCCTAGTTGGTTGGGTTAAGTGTATCCTTGTGGGTTATTTGATTAATGGCTGGATATTATCTGTTATGGTATTACTCCCAAATGTGTATTTGGGTAGATGACCCATTTATGTGTGTTTTGTTAAATTATGTAGTTAATTCAGAACTAGATGAGTTTTGTAATGAATTGCATATTTGGAACTTTGAGGGTTCCCTAATGGACTTTTGGTTGAGAATAAAAATGATGACATGCCATGTATTGTTGAATGGCTTATTAATTGAATAACCTTGTTTGTGAGTAGGCTAATTTTAATAAGTTGGCATGTATTCCATGATTTTGTTGGTTAATATTGAATTCCACTATATTTGAATTTAGTTGTTTTGGTATAATTTATGAATTGAGGTATTTCCTGTGTGTATTGACATTGAATTTACTATGAGCCTGAATTACTCTAAGGGTAAAATGTTGTATATGTGGAATGTGTTTACTTAGTTATATAGATTTATAGCTATGATGTATATGGGTGGCATACATATTCATGAATTTGATATAACAATGTTTGTTAATGTGTTGGTGGTAAGCTCATGAAAACCATCATTATATAAGTTTGTTGGTAAGCATGGAAACCAATGAGTTAGAGGTCATCTTGTGAAAACCACCAGATGCTAATGTGTTGGTGGTAAGCTCAAGAAAACCACCATTGTATAAGTTTGTTGGTAAGCTTGGAAACTAGTGACTTAGTGTTTAGCTCATGAAAACCATAGGATGCTAATGAGTTGGTGGAGAGCTCATGAAAACCACCGATTGTGGTGAGTGGTTGTGTGGGCAGCCGGCATGGCCAGGCATTGCTTGATGATTGGCCTGGATAGCCTGATTGGAGGTGGTTGTGTGGATGGTAGTATGGGAGGAAGTCGGATAGCCTGGACTATGTGGCATTGTGAATCATGAGCATTGAATTACTGTAATATTATTATTGTCGTCGATTGTTGCATTATCATTGGTATACATTGATGTTCATGTGGAGAGACTACTATGCTCTAAATGTATTAAACTTGTACTTGATAATACTTAATGTGATTGTAAAAGGCCTTGTCATAAGGTTGTATGTAAAAGTGATTATAAGCATGTATGACTGAGATATGCCTGTATGATGTGTGTGATATATATGAGCATTGTTGCTTAATAGTGAATGCAAGTATTGTTAAGTCTAACCCCTTTACTAAGCTTGATTTTGATGATGAATGAGATTAAATAACTTAGTTTTGATAATGAACAAACAAATGAGTGAAGAATCAAGGTACAAACAAATCACTTTCTAAGTGTTGCAGTATAAATATCAAAAATAGATTAAGGAAACTAATAAAGGAATACTCAACATCTGATCTACATTAACTTCAAAAGGAGTTTAAATCTAATCTCATTGCTTACTTTATTCTTTCAATTAAGCCTTAGATTTCGTATATATTAGCCTAAAATAAGAGGCATTGTTATTATACAATTTATTTTCAAAAATCAAGAATTGGTTGGTAAGCTCTATAAAACCAACTATTTATAAAAGTTTCTGGTTAGCTTTGAAAAACTAGTAAGCTAGTTTCTAAGCTTAAAAACCAATGTGTAAGAGTTTCTTGTAAACTTGGAAAACTAGTAAGTTGTTGAGGAGCTTGTAAAACCAATAGGTGTTATAGTGGAACCTGAGTTCAATAAAGAAGACTGACTCAGAGAAGTGGAGTAGGAACCTAGGAAGGGTCGAACCACTATAAAAATACCATGTATGTGCGACAAGTTATTCTCTTGTTCATTTTAAGCACATATAGTCATTTATTGGCCTAAATTTTTAGAAACTCAATCCCCCCTGCTCGTGAGCTACCATTCAGTTATGGACCAACAAGTGGTATCAGAGTAGGCTTCACAAAGTTAATTTTAAAATACCCACATATTAACTTGTGAAAAGATTCAAATAGCCAATATGTTCCACAACACATCTGTTGAAGGGCAATGCACTTCCAGATCTCCATTTTTTTATAGAACCAATTATGGGTATTGGAAGATAAGAATGTAAAACTTCTTAACTGCTATAGATTACCAGTTATGGCTCATAGTTAAGAATAAAAAGAATGTTATAAATGCAAAAGATAAATGTACACTTGAAGATATTCAAATAGTAGAACATGATGCTAAAGCAAAGAATTGTCTCTACTGTGCACTATCTTCATTTGAACTTGAAAAAATTTCTATATGTGACTCAGCCAAAGAAATCTGGGATAAACTCCAAGTAGCACATGAAGGTACAAATCAATTAAAGAAAACTAAGATAAATATTCTAGTACAGGAATATGAAGCCTTCTCCATGATAGAATCAGAAACCATTTCTAAAATGTTTAGAAGGTTTCAAAAAATACCAATGGATTGAAAAGCTTAGGAGAAAATTATGAAGAACCCAAGTTGGTTATGAAAATATTAAGATCTCTACCTAGATTCTAGATGCCTAAAGTAACAGCTAAAGGATTTAAGTAAAATAAAAGTAGTAGAACTCATGGGATCACTTATGACTCATTAAGTCCTAATGAAACAAAAGGTTCTAGATGAATTCAATGTTGAATCATACATGTATTACAATGATGATCCATACATGTATTATATATGATTTTGGTGATAACAAAACTTACACTAGATTTGCATTATGCTGATGATATTATTAATATTAGAAAACAAGAAATAGAACTATACATGTGCCTAATATGTACAATTCATGTTGATCCATTTGCATAAATCAATTACTTTATAATAATAATTATCACGTGATTATAAGAATTAAAATATTGCCTAAAAGTTGTATCTGAATTACTCATGTATGCTATTAGAACATTTTTGAAGTATTTTAGAAACTTTAATAGTATTTCTAAAGTTATTTCTGCATCCTCAGAAGTCCTAAAGTAATTTCTTAGAAATTATAAGGTTTATACTTAAAGTAATTTTAGATACTCTGAAACAACTCTTTAATTTTGTTCAGGATCAGAAAACTCTGAAGCTCGCGCCCAATACAGCTTTTAAACTTCTAAAATTACAACATCCAATTAACTCCTCTGAAGTCATATCAGAAACTCTGAAGAATTGCTTCAGAGGCTCTGAAATTCATACTTAACATGTTTCAGAAATTTTAAAATCAAATTTCCAATAATCTATTTATCCAATTATAAACACTTCAAAAGAAAGTGTAGATATTCTAATGTATACTCCAACTTCTAGCAGCAAGCATACACGCATATTTTGCTATGATTTCAAATGTTCTACTATAAGAACAAATTGTAATAGTTCATCTTTCAAATGCTCTGCTAAAATGATTTCAAAATGCATTATTCATCTTTGTTTATCTTCCAAGAATCTATCGTATATCTATAATTACTTGATAAAAAAAGAAAAACAATCATATCATCCATTGTGCTATCAACCTTATTAATCATATGTTGGATCATTTATAACTATATACATATTCTACATGGAAGTATCAACTTATGAAAGAAGGAAATCATAATTGTATGAAGTTTAAATAAAACATATCGAATAAAGCAAATGTCAATGCCTCATAATGCATATATATCATGAATGGATAATTTTAGAATGTTTGATAAACTTCAAGGAAACATGTGTATAATTAATTATGTATATCTTCTTGAATAGAGAAACATGAAAACATCATTAGTAGATGTAAAAATAACAACCTGCTTAAATATACTTATCTTTCTCAAAACATAAAATTCATTATGGCTATCCATTATCTAAGCATACTGTGTCATTACATAGTATATACATGAGCTTCAAAGAAATTATGGGTGTATGAACAAATAAATATATGCTTAATGCACTCTTTCCTTACAAAATAAGAATCAAATATCCTATCCATGCTTCTAAAGTCATATATAATATATGTGGACAAATGTATTTTAATTTGGAATGAAAAATATTGAAGTTACAGAATGTAGCAAAAGGCAAAAACACAAGTGGAGGATACCAGCCACTTGGAGCAACTGCCCGCCAATGGACAGTTGGATGAATCAAGAAATGAAGCATTAGAAGGCGAACCGCCTAGCATGTCCCCAGCCACCTGTGTTTGGCTGTCGCCTGCTAGGAGGCAGCAAGGTAAACTTGGAAGAAAAGCCATAGAATCGACCATAGTTTGCATGGCCCAATTGTCTGGCATATCGCCTGGTGCACAGCTGCTTGGCCCAAGCGCCTGCCATACCACCTGACGATGTCCAATGGTCAAAAATTTGAACGTTGCAAGTAACAAAAATTCTATGTTTTCATCCAATGATCAAGTTTTTAAGATCTATTTAAGGAGCATTTGAGGGATGTTTGAAAAATAAGAAAGAGAGCAGAAAAGGAGAAAATACAAACTAGAAAAAAAGAGAGACATCATCTTGCAAATCCTAAGGTTAAGATCTACCACTTTCATATTCCAAAAGAGCTTTCATTTTCCAATCTCCTAAAAGGTCAATCTCTCCACAACATAAGGGAAGAACTTCTGCACCAAGAAGAACTGTATCTAAGGCCTTCTTTAGCACTCAACAAGAAACACATCAAAAAGTGTAAATTCTTATTTCATTTATTTCATTTGTAGAATTTGATAGTTAGCTTAAAAGCCAAGGTTAAAGTTGTTGTTGACCTTGTGAAAACTAACTTTGTTAGAGTTGTTGGCAAGCTTGTGAAAACCAACATTGTTAGAGTTGTTGGTAAGCTCATAAAAATCAATATAGTGAGTTTCTAGTGAGCTCAGTTAAACCAATGAATGTGTTATTGGTTAGCTTAAGAAAACCAAGTGTGATTCTAGAAAAGATTCGTGGAACTTGAGTGTAGCAAGTAAGGCTGACTTAGAGAGTGGAGTAGGTGCTAAGAGAGGGCCTGAACCACTATAAGTTATGTGTGCTATCTATGCTTGATCTTTCCTTTATGTTCTTACTTGAATTATCAATTGATTCATTTTGATTAGCACGCCAACATAAAAGGAAGAAAGGGATTTGATCAAATAGGGGTTAAAAGAAGTAAATTTTATAAAATCCAATTCACCCCTTCTCTTGGGTTCTAGCCTATCCTACCGAGACCAACAAGTGGTATCAGGGTAGGCTACATAAATATTTATAGTGATCTAAATGGCTAACCCAATAATATCTACTATCATATTCTCTAAATGATATCCATCGTACAAATTCCATACTTTGAGGGAATAAGTTTTGATCACTGGAAAAAGAGGACAAAAGTAAACCTTATGGCCAATGACTTTGAAATATGGAAAGCTATCTTTATTGGTTTAAATAAAGATGATGAGAGAGCTAGGCAAGTAAAAATCAAAGCTAAAATCACTTTGCTAAATGCTTTACGCCCCACCATATGTAATCATGTCTCAACCTGTAAGAATGCAAAAGACTTAATAAACAGGTTAAAGGCTATTTCAAAAGGGCAAATTGATTTACTGTAGAATAAAACTAATACCTCTGCTAAGAATAACTTGAGTGCAAGGAATCATGAAACAATGGAATAATCTTCTCAAGAAAAAGGAGAAAAGAAAATTGATCAATCTATGAAAGTAGAAGAACTAACAATAAAAGAACTACCATAGACTAAAGAGGAGCAATCTCAAGAAGAGATTGAAATTTAAGAAGAAATTATTGAATCCCAAATTCAAATTGAAAAACAAAAGGATGAAGCAGTAGAGGAATCCTCTCAAGTTGAGGAGAATCTATCTAAAGAAGATAAAGATGATAAAGAAAGACTTGCAATTCAATGCAAATACCTAAAGCAAGTCAAAGAAGATAAAGAAGTGAGAAAAAGGAAGAAAAGGACAGTCATAGAAAGAAGAAAGAAAGATAAGTATCTTACACTTAGGAACTTAAATGATTTCTTCTCACCAAAGGACTATGAAATAAAGAAGGAAAATGAAGAAAAGATGAAATATTAGTTCCTTCAAAATATAAAAGGTTTATTAAAACTGGTTGAATAAAAATATATTCCATGAAGTCAAGGAAGACAAGGTAAGTGTACGTATGACAACTCAAACTGAACTTCCTTTTACTTGATATCTATGTTTTGTGTATTTATTCTTTTGTCTTAAATATTGCTTGACTTTAGAATTCAGCTTAGAAATATACATACATACATATATATATATATATCAAATTATAAAACTATAACAAAAGTATGAATTCTAAAAACCATTTGAAATAGGGAAGCTATGATGATCAACTTAATCTTAAGAATAAGAGAACCAAAGAAATGTATGTTTTATCTAAACTTTAAAACATTACGCATTCATAAGAAATTGTAATTTGAAAACTTCTTACTTAAATCAAGTTTAGAAATCCACATTCATGATATTCAATGTTGGCAAATTAGAAGCAGAATGTTTTTATGTGTTAGAAAGAATTTGCCTTAATTCCTAATAAGCTTAAAAAGAAAATTTTGATTTGAAAGCTTCAACCACAAAAGAAAACATTAAGTGATCATATGATTAAACAAAAATATCTTGTATTGCTCAAAATTATTAAAGAATCAGTTTCTTTCCAATTCTTGATAATCTTAATCGAATATAATTTGAAGATATTAAAAATCCAAATGTTATAATTAAAAGAAAAACCTTCATAATCTAAGAAATGAATGATTCATATTTTGCCAACCAATTTCTTTTTGCATACCATGGTGATAAACAGAATATTGCACTGATTAAAATACTATGTATAGAACATATCTATTTAAACTTATTATTGACGAAAAAGTGCAAGAATGTTCTAAATGTATACAATCTAGATGAAATGAAGAAATTCTTCAAGATGCAAAATCAAAATAGCTAAATCCAAAAATAAAGAAAATTCAGGCTTTGGTTTTGATGGTAAAGAAAGAAACTTTAGAGGTAACATCAGAGAAGTTAACAAGATGTCTTCAGAGGCACTAAAAGCATAACTTCAAAGGCTTCAAAATGGCGCAACGAGGCAGGACTAAGTGGCATTTAATGAAGTACTTTGAAGTAATCAGAAAAATGAGAGAAAGTTACAATGGCAAAGATATTTTTCAAGACTCACAAAAGATTATCAAAAGCTCTCAGAACCAAATAGAAGAAAGTGAAGTTTCTACATTAAGGAGTAGCCCAGAAAGTTTTACTCACACAAAAGTTTTGCAGAACTTTTGACCTTCAATCCTGAGTACCACGGAAACAAAGTCTACTTCTACGCACATAACTCAAAACCTTTGCAATAATTGACCCAGAAGTTCTGACTAAGTTTTGCTCCACATAGAAGAAAGACAGAAATAGAGATACATTACACAGAACTATGTAGAAGATGTTTATGCACTCAAAAACTCAGTAATCAAGAACTTCTGAGCACCCTCAAAAAGTTATCAGAAATATCTTGAAAGTTTTCAGAAGCAATGCAGAATGAGTCCCTCATTCAGAAGTTTATCAAAAAAAGGTTTTTAGAAGGCAATTAGAGCTGCAATGACTAAAGAAGATGATTAAAGCAACAATGATTCCAAACTACGAATGCTGAAATGAAGAATCAAGTTTAGCATCTTCTCTTATGAGCTCAACTAAACGCTTCTACAAAAGAAGTAATGAAGGAAGCTAAGTTGCTCAACTCGATAATTCTGTTAAAGAATCATGCTTTATATGTCAATATACTCTAGATGTCTCTGAAATAATTGCCTTAATTGCATATATATATATATATATATAAATTCATTGAGCTAAACCATTTAAGATAAACAATTCTAAAAATCTAAGCCAATTTATGAATTGATTAATCCTTAATAAGAAAGCTAAACAGTTGAAAGATCTCAAATAAGAATTTCACTCTTATTCATTTTTTTGTAATTACTAAGGTTCAAATCATTATTAATAAATCAACTTGAATAATTATGTAAACCTTGATGAATGCTCAAAAAGCTTTTACAATATTTCATTCAATGTAATATTGCTGATACTTATGATTTTGATAATTGAGAATGCTTAAGTCAAAATTATGCAAATATATGTTTTATTTTATACTTAATATTGAAAATATTTGATATGTATGACATATTTTAAAATATTTGTAATATTGGAAAATCATAAATTTTAAAATTAAATTGGTATAGAATAGGATAAAATCTTTAAATTTAGATTTTTTAGAATATTTTTTCAGGGCGCCTATGCTCACAACTGCCTACCATTTTGAAACCATTTAAAATCTAGTGTGTCGAATGGGCTTATTCCCATCCCATCTTTCCTTCATAGCCTTCTACGACTAAAAAGAGGAAGCGCTTGCGATTCCTAAGCTTCCATTACAACCATTTCATTAAACCTCTACCTTTTCCAACACATTCCCACATCTCAGTGGCACCAAAGGTCATTGTCTCCAAACGCCAAAGAGGAGTGAAATGACCTAGGACTCGAGGAGGAGCATCTTCTTCCCAACCTTCAACCTCTAGAAGCTCAAGAAGATCTCAAGCCATAGATAACAAAGGTAATCTCCTCTCCTGACCTAATGTGAATGTTGAAAAAGAAGAGAATGTAAAAAGAGGTGAAGGAAGACCAAAGAAATTTGATTTGAGCACATTACCAAAAGAGGTTGATGAAAGAAAGGTTTCAATTGTCAAATTTGAACCAAATGATTTACCTGCATATTCCTTTGGCAGTGAGGATAAGAAATTCAAGTTTTATACTTCAATGCTTGGTGGGCCCATTCATGTTCAGAAAAAGATTGATCTAGATTTCCTTGATAAATGCAAATATGACATTTGATCAATGTTAAATTATCAAGGGTGGACTGAACTAATGAAATATGAGCACCAATCTTTAGAGAGCTAGTTCTTATATTTTGAAAAATAGCTCTTATGAATATATAGTAAAAGGTGTGAGAATGATTTTTGGAATAAACTTACTATCACAAGAAGAACAACTTGGAGAAATACTAGATGTACCAGCCATAGAAGATGAGGATGACCTGAAAAAGGAAGAAATTTTCAATAAACTATCTTCAAGTGTAGCTTATACATCTGCCCATACTTACATGAGAATAAGAGACTTAACCACTAAGTTCAGGATGTTTAGAAAAGTCTTAGAAAATATGTTCATGCCTAAGCTTGGAGGAACAAAGCAAGTTAATGAAGCCAAAGTTTTGTGGAAGTTGTACACCTATCAGAAGGTCAATTTACCAAACCTCATGTTCACTGCATTTGGGCACTTACCATAGAGAACAGATCACACAATTTCATATGGTGTATGGATGACCGAAATCTTTGAGTATTTTCATGTTCCAATTAATGGAAAATCATGCATACATATATCTACAATAAACAAGGACTATGTTAGAGTAGCACTTCTAAAATGAATGGGAATCAAGTTATCAGAATATTTGTGATGAGCTCATAATATTCCATCTTTTGATGCCTAAATTTACATGTTGTGTAACTTTATTTGACATTATTTTAGTGGTTCATAACTATATTTGATGAAATATTATACTTAATGAAGTTATTTGGTTTTTCAGGTCACACATCATGTCAAAAAGAAGCTAAATGTGAAGTACAACTACTTTGATTCCATTTTTGGTACCAATGTAGACTAATATAGGACAAGTGGTCAACATAAAAGTTGAATCCCTTGAAGTTATCTTTCCAAAAAATCATGAAAAATGTAATTTGGAGATTATAAAGAAGTTATGGATGAAACAGTTAAAACCTCTCCAGGTGGCAGCAAGTTGGCACCACTAGCACCACTTTGAGGCCCTTTTAGGTATATTAAAATGAGTATTTATTTCAAGTGATCAACATAAAAGTTGTAGATCATGAAGCTATCTAAATAATGCAAAAAGAATCATGTAATTCTGAGTTCATACGAGGAAGTTATGGTCAAAATAGTTGAAGTATCTCGTATGGATAGCAAACCAGAACTGCACCTAGCAACTTTACTGCCCACCAGACAACAAGTGGCGCCGAAGGCACTAGATTCCATCCAAAATCTATTGATTTATGTTTTAGTTATGCAAATTTCCTATTTTAGGTATTTTTTGGGAAGGTTTTGGGCTATTTTGAGGGAATTCTTTAAAAAGAACTTCTAGGAGGAGTTCTAGGGTTTTCTTGGATGCTACTCTTAGGAGATTTTGTGTAGCAATGAAGGAGGATTCAAGAAGAGCAAAGGAGATTCAAGAAGGCTAATTGCAGTATGATGATCTTCATGAAGGGGAGTATCTTTTAGTTTCTTCATGAACTAATTCCTTCTTTCTAGGGTGAAGATGTAGTCCTTTTTGATGAACCTTGTTATTTGGATTATTGATTATTTAATGCAAGTTTGTGTTTTTTTTTCATGGGTTTTATTTCAATCTTTTGATTTGTGTGATTGCTTGATCACCAGTTTCATAAATCTTACTGATTGTCTATGCATGGTTAAGTACCTAACGCACAACCATGAGCTTCCTTGAATGAGAAGAGTAGAAGGTTAAGGCGCACAACTAACGCATAATCATTCTACTTGGTTTATAGTTCTTGATCATAATGGGTTTTTACCTCAATTATGTTACACACCATAGGTAATTGGAATGAGTTAAAGTACTTGATTTAAACTATCACACCAAATGGTAATAATCATATTGTAGAAAGAACAAAACCAAGCAAGCATTGAATCCACTATCCAAATAGCAAGAGGAGTCATTAAGTGGTGAAATCTAAACCCTAGACCTTTAACACTTGAGATTTATCCTATATCATTCTATAT
This sequence comes from Pouteria campechiana, assembly GCA_036873735.1. NCBI lineage: Eukaryota > Viridiplantae > Streptophyta > Magnoliopsida > Ericales > Sapotaceae > Pouteria > Pouteria campechiana. The sequence continues at coordinate 49,225 of JAYJMB010006809.1, read as the reverse complement.
CCCTAGATTTCTGATTATCTTCTTACTTTATTATTCTTATTAGTTCAAACCAACAATTCATCTTTTTGAAGTTAGTTTTGGTTAGTAACTCAATTTAATTAAATCAGTTTGCCATTCTCTGTGGGATTGACCCTTGCTTACACACACTGTACTGCTATATAATCATGCACTTGCAAGGTATTATAATTTCAACCATTAAGTTTTTGGTGCCATTGCTGGGGAATGGTTCTAAATTGATTTAATTAGGTTTAGTTAAAAATTTTCTTTTTATTTTTATATATAATTGTACATAAATTTTCTTACTACTTCTTTCCTTGGTTTTTGCTAAGCTGTTAATGCATGAAAGAAGAATTGGAGGGAGAAAACTTTGAAGGACTTAAGTCAGAGCTTGCTAGGTAGATGGAGAGGATGTGGCCCTTGAGTTGAGCAGAATTCTCAATACAAGCCAATGCGAAGAATTTTTACAACCAACCACTCCATGATGATCCATATTATGGTTGGAGTAATCATTCTAATTTTTCATGGAACATTGATCATAATCATATTCAATCTAGAATGTGTTATTAATCAAAGAAACCTACTCTAGAACTGACAATGCAAAATTTTATCCTGGCAACCCAAACTTGGTCCTAGAATGCAAAAACAGGGTTCCAAAATACTGAATCAAGTTTTGATAACATAGAGACAACTATGAAAAAGATGGAGATTCAGTTGGAGTGAATTATAAAGGCTGTGCAAAGCCACACATAGAGAAAGGTATCAAGTTAGCCTGAGCAAGTAAAAGTAATCACAATAATTGGAGGTGGTAAGGTAATAGATATAAGTTTGGTATGTGATTCATGATTCGAATCTTTTTGTAGATGATGATGAGGAGGTAACTGCTAGGAAAGTTGTGTTCCCAATTCTTAGTCCTTCACTCAATTACAAGCCACGACCACCTTATGATCCACCTATCCCATTTTCTGGGCGTATGTTGCAGAATAAAGTTGTTAAAAATCCTTGCCATGGCAATGAGCAAATTCTGGTTTTAGATGTTTTCCCACATGAAAAAGCTAGTGAGTCGATTGGAAATCTTAATGAAGGCTTAGAAAAGGAGGAGATTGAAGAAAAATATGAAATGGAGTAATTTCCTTATTCTTTAAAGTATGCATCTATAGGTAATGATTTATACTTTCCAGTGATTATTTCTTCTTCTTTTACAGGTAGGGAGGAGGACACACTCTTGAAATTCCAAGACCCTCTTATGAAGTTCGAGGTTTTTAATGAGATGAAGCTATCTAATGAGAACAAGAATTACTCTAAGATAAATGTAGTGATGGAATGATTATGGGATTTTTAAGAAAGCCCCTAAACATAGTTAAAGCAACACAAGTTGAAGGAGATAAATTAGAAGATGCTGCATCATTCAACCATATTTTGGGAGCATTATCATTTTCCAAGCCACTACCAAGCTTTAAGGAGCCAGAACATCAAAAATCCAAATTTTAATTCAAAGATGGAAGGCCATGTCAGGCCGAGACTTTAAATCAAGTGCTTCTTGGGAGGTAACCCAAGCTTTTTCTGAATTTTCTTTATTTTCTTATCATTTAGCTTAGTGTTTGCTTATTTTCTTTAATATTAGGATATATTATTTTTAATTTATAGTTCTATATGTTTTATAAAAAAAGGAAGTCTAATTTTTGAGGATTGCAAATGCTCTTCGAAGTGCTATAATTGATGATGCCAAGCTAGCTCTAGAAGAAGAGAATGGAAATGCACTTCATTTAGGTTAAGCCCTCAATCTTACACTTCTATCATTATTTTACATTGTGGATAAAGTGAAGTTTAAGTTGGGGGTGTTTTGCATTGCATTTAGTGCATTTAGTTTTGGGCAAATTTTTTTTTAAATTTAGGTATAATTTTGATTTGCTTCACTTTTGATGACTTAGCTAAGAAAATCAAAGAGAAATTGTGCTAACATGCTGAAATTGAATTGGTTAGAGTGATGATTTTCTCTCAATGATCAGTAACATATGCTGAGTTTTTTATTACTATTGCACATGATTTTGAAGAAAGGACAGGCACCATCTTGTGATTCAATGATTCTTATGATAAGTCCTTTTTTCATGACTAATGAAAATTTTTTGAGCACCTTATGTTATGATCATGCAAAATGTATGTTGATGAGTTGACAATATTGTGAATTTAGTGACTTATTTTGGTTGACACAAGCATGTTAAAACTTGTTTGAGTATCTCTCAAGGCAAAATCCTAGATAGCATATTTACTTGGAAGTGATCTAGGCATTCTTTGATCAGTTTGAGTCTTTCAAGCTAAAATAGTAATTCATGTCACTAGAGTCCCCATTGAGCCTTAGGAAAGAATGGCATATGCAAAGAATATGAAAGACCACCATTTGAATTTTCTTTCTTTAGCCTTATTATCTAGACCTATTTAGCTTAAAAAATCATATTTTACCTAATAGGAGACATGTTATGCTTATGTTTGTTTTGATAGGTATGAATGCAGCAAAAGAAGATAAGTTTGGGGGTGTTAAAAAGAAGTATGCCATGATAAAGAAGGAGAAAATGGACAAAAGAAAAAAATATGGAAAGAAGTTTTTAATTAGGGGGATCACATTCCATAAACTCAAAAGAAAATAAGTTTGGGGATGTGGTAGTAATACAACCCAAAATTAAGGAAAAGCAGAGAAAAACCTAGCAAAAGTTAAGAGAGTGAACAATCTTATGCAAGTCTATTATGTATCTTACTTTGTAATCCTTTCTTTCTTTGTTATCCAAACCAAAGGCCCTATTACAAGCTTAATGAAGATCTATTGATCCAAGTAAATAGAGTTGTCTAAATTAGTGGAGAGGGATTATGAAAAGCAAGCATATGATGTGTTTTGTGAAAATTATGAGAATCATTAGTTCACACATTATTAACTGAGAAGCATGCATGTAGCATAAGATTACCACCACACACACACACACATTTTCACTTCATGAAAATATTGATGAAGCATGAGTTTCATGAGATTACTTAGCAAGTGTCTTGAATGATTACTGATTGCTTGAAAGAGATTATCCTACTTGATTCATTAGTTTTGGTTACTATTTTGCTAAAAGATGATCAAAAGATAAGTTTGGAAGCATTTGATAAGTAAGGAAATATGTCTGGCATGTGTTTGATTATTTGAGAGAGATTTTCCTAAGCATTTCATAAATTTAGACTTTAATTTTGCTCAAGGAAGAGAAAAAGTTAAGTTTGGGGGTATTTGATGAGCTCATAATATACTATATTTTAATGCCTAAATTTACATATTGTGTAACTTTGTTTGACATTATTTTAGTGGTTCATAACTACATTTGATAAAATATTATACTTAATGAAGTTTTTTGGTTTTTCAGGTAGCACATCATGCCAAAAAGAAGCTAAATGTGAAGTAGCACCACTTTGATTCCAATTTTGGTACCAATGCGGACTGATATAGGACAAGTGTTCAATGGGAAAGTTGTGGCCCTTGAAGTTATCTTCCAAAAAATCATAAATAATATAATTTAGAGATTTTACAAAGAAGTTATGGATGAAACAGTGAACACATCTCTAGGTGGATAACAAGTTAGCAACACTAGCGCCACATTGAGGCACTTTCAGGTATATTGAAAGTAGAATTCAATTCAAGTGACCAACATGAAAGTTATAGATCATGAAGCTATATGATTATTGAAAAAGGAATCATATGATTCTAAGTTCATACAAGGAAGTTATTGTCAAAACAATTGAAGTATATCCTATGGACATCAAACCGAAATTGCACCCAGCAACTCCACCGCCCACTGAACAACAAGTGACACCGGCGGTGATAGATTCCATCCAAAATCTATTGATTCACGTTTTAGTTATGCAAATTTCCTATTTTAGTGTTTTTTGGGAAGTTTTTGGCCTATTCTGAGGGGATTCTTTAAAGAGAACTTCTAAGAGGAGTTCTAGGGTTTTCTTGGAGGCTACTCTTAGGAGATTTTGTGTAGCAACGAAGGAGGACTCAAGAAGAGCAAAGGTGATTCAAGAAGGCTAATTGTAGTATGGTGATCTTCATGAAGGGGAGTATCTTTTATTTTCTTCATGAACTAATTCCTTCTTTCTAGGGTGTAGATTTAGCCCTTTTTGATGAACCTTGTCATTTGGATTATTGATTATTTAATGCAAGTCTGTGTTTTTATTCATGGGTTTTATTTCAATCTTTTGATTTATGTGATTGCTTAATCACCAGTTTAATAAATCTTATTGATTGTCTATGCATGTTTAGGGTGCACACCTAAAGCACAACCATGAGATTCCTTGAATGAGAAGAGTAGATAGTTAAGGCGCACACCTAATGCACAACCATTATACTTGGTTCATAGTTTTTTATCATAATGGGTTTTCACCTCAATTATGCTACACATCATAGGTAATTAGAATGAGTGAAAGCACTTGATTTAAACCCATACACCAAACGGTAATAATCATATTGTAGAAAGAACAAAACCAAGCAAGCATTGAATCCACTATCCAAATAGCAAGTGGAGTCATTAAGTGGTGAAATTTGAACCCTAGACCTTTGCCATTTGAAATTTATCCTATATCATTATATAGCCCTAGATTTCTAATTATCTTTCTAGTTTATTATTCTTATTAGTTCAAACCAATATTCCATCTTTTCAAAGTTAGTTTTAGTTAGTAACTCAATTTAATTAAATCAGTTTGTCGTTCTCTGTGGGATCAACCCTTACTCAAGTACACTGTACTGTTATACAATCATACACTTGTGAGGTATTATAATTTGAACCATCAATGTGGTAAAAATGATGGAAAAGAATGAAACAGAAATGGAGCAAGATAATGAGGAAGACAATGAGGAGAGTGATGAAGATGAAAATGAAGAAGAAGAAGAAAAAATGGGTGAAAGAAACCAAACAACTAACATAAGCAGTCCCATTGTAGATAGACAATTTTCACCTCCCAGAACTTCACTTGAAGTCATTTATCTAAGGTCTTCTGCATATACTTTATTGTCTCTAGAAGTAAAGAAATTAAGGAAGTAGGGGAACTAAAAAGATAAGTAAAGGAAGAAATGGGAGAGTTGAGAAGAGTACAAGAAGGGATAGAAAAGAATGGAAAGTAATAACCATTAAATATTGCTTAATGTACAACCTAATAATGGAAAACAAACCATCAACGAAAACTATTTTGGGTGTATGAGAAAACTATATGAGAATTTATGATTATAGAATTATGAAATTTTAGGAAATGAATGTGTGTTTATGCAATATGATTTACAGTTATCTAAATATGATGAGATAACTAAATTCATTTCCCCAACGGCTCAAGCTTCTAGTAAACAAAATTAGTAATGAGGCCCTGATAATTGAAATCATATAGGAAAACAGATCAAGAATGTTTAGTTCTAAAGCAACTATCACTTATTGTACAACTTGAAAAAATGGAAAACAGAAATCGCAAATGAAAAATATTTTGGATATTTTGTATAAAAATGTGATGATGATAACCTATAGAAATCTGAGTTCCACAGTTAGCAATGCTTGCATTATATAATTACTTGGTAATTTCATGGCTCTTTCAAGAATATGAAATGTTTGAAATGGACAAATATTTTGGTATAATCTATACTTGTGTTATAACAATCCATACACGCATCATGATTTTTGATAAATGGATGTTTTACAGAAAGTCTATATGATTTATATCTATTTATCATGCATGGCCTTGAATGTTTGAATATCTATCTATCATGACTTTGAGTATTTCAATGACTAAATACTTAATTTATGAGTGTTTGTAAAAGTTATGTATTGTTTGAATGTTGCCCTACCATGAATATATTCTTCCTATCGATATCATATCATGATCACTATAAACATTTGCGAAGAAACGGTTTTTTCTAAGCCACTAGTGAAAGTGATGTATAGTTTTAGACTAGAAGAAGATCTATTTGAATACACATATCCCATGATATAGCTTTTTGATGTTGACAAAAAGGGGGAGAAGTATGGAGAAGATTTGAAAGTAAGGTGAAAATATAGGGAGAGAAGTATGAAGAAAATATAAGTAAGGACAAAATAATGATAAGAATTGAGATAAGGAGAAGTATGGAGTAAATATAAATCAGGAGAAAATATAGATAAATATTGAGAAAATTCATTACTCCCAATCGTACATGGTTATTCTAGAAAGAGGATTTTTTTTGTGTTCCTTTAGAAGTGGACAAGTCAGCAAAAGCAATAGAGGGAATATGAAAAGAAAAAGGAATATATTTAAAAGACTACCAAACATATAAAAGTATTGCCATGACTCATGCTAAGAAGAAGATAGTTTTAATATGTCATGACCAGCATCATTCCCCAAAGCATTACAATATTCAAATTAGTCAGGGGAATTTTGTTATAAAAAGTGAAAAATATGTCATGAGAAAGCTTATAGTTCTTCATATGTCATGACTAGTGCCAAATTCCACATACTTACATATCTCTATTAGAAAGGGGGAGTTTGTTATTGAATCATTAGCATATTCTTTATTGTATCAAATCTTCAAGTTTTGTCATCATTAAAAAGGAGGAGAATGTTGAGTCATACATGTACTATTATGATAATTTAGACATGTATTACATGTGATTTTGATGACAACAAAACTTACATTAGATTTACATTATGCTAATGATATTATTAATATGAGAAAACAAGAAATAGAACTATACAGGTGCCTAATATGTACAATTCATGTTGATCCTTATGCATAAATTAGTTACTTTATAATAATAAGGATCACATGATTATAAGAATTAAAACATTGCCTAAAAGTTGTATCAGAATTACTCATTAATGCTATTAGAACATTTTTGAAGTATTTCAGAAACTTTAATAGTATTTCAGAAGTTATTTATATATCCTCAAAAGTCCTAAAGTAATTTCTCAGAAATTATAAGGCTTGTACTTGAAGTAGTTTTAGATACTCTGAAACAACTCTTTAATTCTGTTCAGGATCAGAAAGCTCTGAAGCTTGCACCCAATACAGCTTTGAAACCTTTGAAATTACAACATCCAATTAACTCCTCTAAAGTTATATCAGAAACTCTAAAGAATTCCTTCAGAGGTTCTAAAGTTCATACTTAACATGTTTTAGAAATTTTGAAATCAATTTTCCAATAATCAAGTTATCCAATTATAAACACTTCAGAAGAAAGTATAGATATTCTAATGTATACTCCAACTTTTAGCAGCAAGCATACACACATACTTTGCTATGATTTCAAATGTTCTGCTATAAGAACAAATTATCATAGTTCATCTTTCAGATGCTCTGCTAAAATGATTTCAAAATGCGTTATTCATCTTTGTTTATCTTCCAAGAATCTATCATATATCTATAATTACTGGATAAACAAAGAAAAAGAATCATATGATCAATTGTGTAATCAACCTTATTAATCATATGTTGGATCGTTTATAAATATATACATATTCTACATGGAAGTATCAATTTATGAAAGAAAGAAATTATAATTGGATGAATTTTAAATAAAACATATAGAATAAAGCAAATATCATGCCTCACAATGCATGTATATCATGAATGGATAATTATAGAATGTTTGATAAACTTCAAGGAAACATGTGTATAATTAATTAGGTATGTCTTTATGAATAGAGAAACATGAAAGCATCATTACTAGATGTAAGAATAACAACTTGCTTAAATATGCTTATCTTTCTCAAAACACAACATTCATCATGGCTATCCATGATCTACAAATTATGAAAACTCATTTTGGATATTCATATTTGAATAATTATCTAAGCATACTTTGTCATTACATAGTATATACATGAGCTTCAAAGAAATTATGGGTATATGAACAAATAAATATATTCTTAATACACTCTTTCCTTACAAAACATGAATCAAATATCCTATTCATGCTTCTAAAATCATATATAATATATGTGGACAAATGTATTTTAATTTGGAATGAAAAATGTCAAAGTTTCAAAAAGTAGCAAAATGTAAACACACAAGTGAAGAATGCTAGTTGCTTGTAGCAACCGCCTGGCATATCGCCTGCCAAATGGATAGTTGGATGAATCAAGAAATGAAGCAATAGAAGGCAAATTGCCTTGCATGTACCTAGCCACCAGTACCTACTACCCAGGAGCATAGCTGGTATGGCAACCACTTGCCAGAAGGAAGCAAGGTACAATTGGAAGAAAAGCCTGAGAATCAACCACAGACACATGGCCCAACTGCCTAGCATATCGCCTAGCACAAGGCCGCTTGGCCCAGGCACCTGCGATACTGCCTGACGATGCCCAACGGTCAAAAATTTGAATGTTGCAAGTAGTGAAAATTCTACATTCCTCATCCAAAAATCAAGTTCTTCAAGATCGATTGAAGGAGCATTTGAGGGACGTTTGAAAAATAAGAAATTTGAATGTTGCAAGCAGTGAAAATACAAATAAGAAAAAAAGAGAGAAATCATCTTGCAAATCCTAAGGCCAAGATCTACCACTTTCATATTCCAAAAGAGATTTCATTCTCCAATCTCCTTCAAGGCCCATCTCTCCACAACATAAGGAAAGAACTTCTCCACCAAGAAGAACTGCATCTAAGGTCTTCCTCAATGCTCAACAAAAAACACGTTAAAAATTGTAAATTCTTATTTCATTTATTTTATTTGTAGAAGTTATTGGTTAGCTTAAAAACCAGGGTTAAAGTTATTAGTGAGCTTGTGAAAATCAACATTGTTAGAGTTGTTGGCAAGCTTGTGAAAACCAACATTGTTAGAGTTATTGGTAAGCTCATAAAAACCAATATAGTGTGTTTCTGATGAGCTTGATAAGTGTATGATTTCTTAGTTAGCTCAGGAAAATGAAGTGTGATTCTAGAAAAGATTAGTGGAACCTGAATGCAGTAAGTAAGGCTAACTAAGAGAGTAGAGTAGGTTCCAAGAGAGGGGTCAAACCACTATAAGTTGCGTGTGTTATCTATGCTTGATCTTTCCTCTATGTTCTTACTTGCTTTATCCATTGCTTTATTTTGATTAGCATGCCAACATAAAAGGATGAAAGGGATTTCATCAAATAGGGGTTAAAAGAAGTAAATTTTATAAAACCCAATTGACTCCCCCTCTTGGGTTCTAGCCTATCCTACCGGGACCAACATTCAAAGGCAAGAAAATTGCTTTACAAGCTGAATTAGAAAATGAAGAATCTTCAGAAGAAGCCTTAGCAAGTGAAGATGATGAGGAAATGGTAATGATAACCAGAAGATTCACAAATATGATCAGAAAGAAGAAATTTGGAAACAACTTCAAAAGTAACAACAAGAACAAGTAAAAGAAGAAGGAGATTCCAATATGTTACAACTGCAATAAATCTGGACACAAGAGATTTGACTTTCTAGAACCAAACAAAAAACAAGGAGATAAAAAGAAAAGGTATAATTCTTATTTTGATAAAAAGAATACTTCTAACAATAGGAAATTTGAAAAGAAGAAGAAAGCAATGGCTACATGGGAAATACTGAAAAATGTGATGCAAGAAAGTTTGAGTGAAACAGAAGAAGAAAATGAAGCTCAATTCATTTCACTTAACTCCAAAGAAAAAAGTTAGGAATATCATCATATGGGAATAAGCTTCTTGGTCATTCATGAAGATGAGGTAATTTACAAGAATTGAAACTTCTAATTTAGAAGAATTACTAGATGAATTATACTCGAATTTAAAAAATACAAAGAAACTAAAAGAGAATTAGAAAAGATAATCTATGAATGTTCTAAGATAAAACAAGAAATGCTCAACTCAAAACTAACATTAACATAGAACTTGAGCAAACAAGTTCTCATTAACTTCTACATTATTTAAACTAAAGACAAAGAAAAGTAGAGAAAATAAAAAGTAAACTAGCAATCTTGAAGAAGACTAGAACCCAAACAAAACTAAATTTTGGTACCAAAAACTATTGTTGACATAATGAATATAGATAATTATTTAGTAGCATCTAAAAAGTAATGGGAACCAAAATATTCTGATACTATCCCACTTGAACCCATTTCTAAATGGATATCAAAAATTATATCTTGATTTTATTATTATAGGTGTGCTTGAGAGCCACAAGAAGTAGCAAATGGTATATTGATAGTAGTTGCTCAAGACACATGACAGGAGAGAAGGAACTGTTCACAGAATAAAAAGTTAGAAATGGAGGAACAATTACCTTTGGAGATAATGGAAAAGGTAAAGTGGTTGGGATTAGTAAGATTAGCCAAGCTCCCTCTATTACTATTCAAATATTTTTTACTAGTAGACGGATTAAAACACAATCTGTTAAGCATTAGTCAATTTTATGATAATGGATATAAGGTTGTGTTTGAATCTCATATATGTTTTGCAATAGATAGTTCAAATTCAATTGTAATACTTGGTAAAAGATGTGGACATGTGTATTTAGTAGATTTAAATGATATCCAAGTAAAATGCCTTTTTGCAAATAATGAAGAGTCCCTGTTGTGCCATAGAAGACTGGGACATGCCAACAAATTCATGATTGAAAAACTATACAGCAAAGATCTTGTAATTGGCTTACCCAAACTAAAATTTGACCAAAATGAATTACATGATGCTTACTTAAAAGAAAAAAAAGTTAGAAAATCATTCAAATCAAAGAAATAAGTAGATGAACTAAACCACTTCAATTTCTCCACATGGGACTTGTTAGGCCAATGAGAACTAGAGATCTTGGAGGGAAACATTATGCATGTATCATTGTGGATGACTATTCTAGATTCACCTGGTTAATGTTTCTTACTTCTAAAGATGAGACTTTTTCATTCTTTGAAACATTTACCAAACGAGTACAACATGAACATAGCCATAAGAAGTGATCATGGTGGAGAATTTGAAAATCAGAAACTTATTGCTTTTGTGAAAGCAATGGAATTCTACATACCTTTTCTGCACCAAGAACACCTCAGTAAAATAGAGTAACTAAAAGGAAAAATAGATCCTTGCAAGAAATGGCAAGGACAATGTTGAGTGAATGTGACTTACGTCAATACTTTTGGGCTAAAGCAATGAATACTTCATGCTACATTATTTACAGAATTTATACCCAATCCATACTTAACAAAACTCCATATGAATTATATTATGGAAGAAAACCAAACATCTCTCATTTCCACACTTTTGGTTGTACATGCTTTATTCTTAACAATAGAAAGGAAAGCCAAGGTAAATTTGATAGGAAATCTAATGAAGGCATTTTCCTTAGTTACTCCATTGTTAGCAAAGCATTTAGAGTCCACATTCTAAAAAAATAAGAATGTAGAGGAATCCATTCATGTGAAATTTGATGAAAGTACTAACCCCTTTAGAAAAATGAGCAATTTTGATAATGCGACAGAAGAACTTACTACTTCTATAGAGAAAATAAAAATACAAGATGAAGATAAAGACTCTTCGCAAACAAAAACACATAAAGATGAAGAAGAGCCAGATGATGGACTATCCGTCAATGAGGTAAATAATAAAGGTAACAAATCTCCTCAAAAAGAATAGAGATTAATTCATGATCTTCCTGAAAATTAAGTAATTGGCAACATTTATGATAAAGTAAGAACTAGATCTTCATATCATCAAGTACGTGGTAACTTTTCTTTTATTTCTCGATTAGAACCAACTTGCATAAATGAAGCCTTAGAAGATGAAAATTGGATAATAGCCATGCAAGAAGAATTAGACCAATTCAAACATAACAATGTATGAAAGTTGTTCCAAGACCTAAACATCAATCTGTAATAGGAACTAAGTGAATTTTTAGGAACAAATTAGATGAATCTGGTATAATAATAAGAAATAAAGAAAGACTAGTAGCAAAAGAATACAGTCAAGAGGAAGAATCATATGCTACAATTGCCAGAATTGAGGCCATTAGAATGTTATTAGCATTTGCATCTTTCATGAATTTCAAGCTTTATCAAATGGGCATTAAAAGTTCATTTCTAAATGGTTTTATAAATGAAGAAGTTTATGTAGAACAACCTTCTAAGTTTGAAGATCCTTATGATTCAAACCATGTCTTCAAACTCAAGAAAGCTCTCTATGGATTAAAGCAAGCTCCTAGAGCATTGTATTAGAGATTAAGTAAGTTTCTAATAGAAAAAGGATTTATAAGAGGTACACTCTTTATCAAGCATGACAAAAACAATATCCTAAATGTTTAAATTTATGTGGATGATATTATATTTAGTGCAACTAATGATAAATTATGTCAAGACTTTTCTAAAGTAATGCAGGAAGAATTTGAGAAGAGTTTAATGGGTGAAATAAACTTCTTTCTCGGACTTCAAGTAAAAAAATGAATGAAGGAATCTTTATCCACCAATCAAAATACACCGAAGAACTACTGAAGAAATTTCCTCTAGAAGAAGGAAAGCCATTAGCCACACCAATGAGCACAACCATCAAAATGGATAAGGACGAAAAAGGTAAATCTATTTGTCAGAAATTATATATAAGCATGATAGGATCTTTTTTATATTTAACTGAAAGTAGAGTAGATATTATGCTTAGTGTATGTATGTGTGCATGATTTCAGTCAGATCCTAAAGAATCACATCTAATTGTTGTTAAAAGAATATTTATATACCTTTTAGATACTCCAAATCTTTGATTATGGTATCCAAAAGGTTCAAACTTTAAATTAGTTAGGTACTTTGACTCACACTTTATTGGATACAAGGTAGACAGAAAAAGTACCATGGAACTTGTCAATTTCTTGAAAGCATAATCATATTATGTTTTTCTAAGAAACAAACTTCTGTAACATTGTTAACTACTGAAGCTGAATATATAGCTATAGGTAGTTGTTGTGCATAAATTTTATGAATAAAACAACAATTAAATGATTATGGAATAAAGTATGTTGATACTCCTATTAGATGTGACAACACTAGTGCAATAAATCTGACAAAGACTCAGTACTACATTCAAGAAATAAACACTTACAGGTCAAACATCATTTCATTAGAGGCCATTTACAAAACTATGATATCTGCTTAGAATATATACCAACTAAAAATTAGTTAGTAGATATTTTTACAATAACTCTTTCAAAAGATAAATTCTACAAAATTAGAAGAGAAATTGGTGTAATAGATCAATGCTCATAAAATACATATTTAATCCTAATGTTTAAATTACTAAAAATACTCATAAATATTAAATAAATTGATATAGAAATATATCAAAATTATAACAAAAATTCTGTTACATCACTCAGAAGTATGTCAGAAGTAACACAGAATCTCTGAAGATCTCTTAAAGCGCTTCAAGAGTAGCACAGAAACTCCGTTAAAGCACAAAGAAAATCACACAAAAGTTCTATAATACTTAGAACTTCTGTCACACAACTCTATTGAAACTAGTACTTCTACATGCCTAAAACTAATTCTGTAGAACTTTTAAGATCATTAACATAGAAGTCTAGTTGAACTTCTATTTTGTACAGAACCTCCGCCCCTTGAATTCCACATCTGCGTAAGGTCCACAAAACTTTTGAGGCTATTAGCTTAGAAACTCTGTGTAAGCTCTATATCACACAGAACTTCTATTACACTTCAACAAAAGCTCCATTTTCTACTAAAACCCTAAGCTTAGAAATTCTATACCACTATCTCATAACTCTGAGCCCATTCAATAGAGTGGCGATTCAAAATCCTTTCATTGTCTAAATTTTCCCTCCATTCACTTGCTCCCATCTCATTTCATACTAGAGATTTTCCATCTCCAGATCCTCTGAGAACTCCCCTATTTGAAATCCTAAGCTAAAAATTTCACTTGTTGCTGTAAATGGTGAGGAAAAAAAGGACTAGTAAGTGAGCAGAAATGTTAGACTCTGAGGAATGAAGAGGAAGAAACACCAAGAAAAAGGAGAAGAATGGAAGATTATGTTATTAAGGTAATGTTCAAAAGCAATTCCTCTACTTATACTATGTTTAGCAAATACTTTGAGGATAGGAAAATCGTAAAAGGAAGAGCATTTGATTTTGAGAAATTTGGAGAAAATGGCCTAAAACTTGAGGTGACAAACTAGATTAGATTCCAAGGATGGAAAGCTTCATGAGCTATAAGGATAAATCATACACTAGAATGATTCAAGTCCTCGCTGCCAATTTCAATTATAACACCAAGAAGACATTTATAGGAAAGACTAAGATAGATCTATCCTCAGAGAATATATGAATACATTCAATATTCCTGAGATAGGAGATCAAGAAATTAATTGCTATTAGACAGAACAAGATTATTTTCAAATTTGGCTAAAGTGAATATTAAAGAAAATGTGACTTACCTTCATGTCAGTCATCTGAATTTGAATCTCAAGTTGGCCCATATGCTGATATTCAACAACATATATCCCATAATAGGAGTTACTGATCAGTTTTAAAAAGGAAGCTAAGATATTATGGGCATTGACACACAAGAAAAGGATAGATCTAGCCCAAATCATAGCTGATCAACTTTACTTGGTAAAGACTTCCACCAAGTATTATCTAACTTATGGGATGGTGCATAGTTATGAGCAAGCTTATGAAGATAACAAATATTGACCTCTCTAAGGAAGATGGAGAAGACTATATGACAAGAGAGGAAATCAATAAGGTCACAGTAAAAAGAATTAGCTTCAAGCTGACTCCACAAGGATGGATCTCCCAAAAGCCAAGAAAAGAAGAGCAAATAAAGAGCACAAAAACTGGAGAAGAAGGCAGAAGGCAAGATACTATTGAAGAAGCAACTAGAGAAAAAGCCATAGAAAGAAATGACAAAGAAATAGAAATAGAAGATAGAGAAGAGAGTATAGCAACTATACCCTCTAGATCCTCTCAAACTTGGCCTCAATTCTCCATTCCTCCACTTCATCAACCAACCACACCAACCACTTCAATTACCACTGCACAACCAATAACATAGCACCTAGAAGATAGACTAACAATGATTGAACATTATATGTCTACTGTAGCCCTTCAAATGAATAGAATGGATCATAATTTTGGCATTGCCATGTCTTCCATCATCCTGAGAGCTGATAATATTGACCAAAGACTTGACCCTTTATAATCTCTAGCAAAGCCATTCAGAGGTCAAACCAATCAACCTCATTTCTCTCCATGTCCAAGTCACTTCTCTCCACCTCCAACCCATTACTCCTCACCTCCACATCACTTCTCTCTAGTTAGAACCAATTCCCCCATCACAGGTAATGTCTTCATCTACACACTCCCCTCATCCATCCTCTCCTGTAGATCTAGTGGTTGCTCAACCTGAAGGTGAACCTACTAAAATTAAATCTTCCTCTCTTCTGACACAACCATCATCATTAGTTCTAAGGTTTAGAGATGACATGGAATTTTCTTGCTTATGATCAATTCTGTTAAGTTGAAGAGCTAGAGATGCCAAAAGATTTTCAATATGCCCAAGTATGTTTTCTAGGTTTTGTGGAGTGGGTTGAGTAGTAGGGATAGATGGAGAGGTTGGTGTAGATGGTTGATGGGAAGGTATTATTGGAGATGGAGACCTAATGAGTGTGAAGGAGGTAGTTGCTGCTGCTGCTATATCATTTTCTTCTCTCAAAATTTCCTTTGACTCCTTTTCTCTAACATTTCTTAGATCTTCACTTGGAATTTCTTATTTTCCTTTTGCTTCTATTTGAACTTCATTTGTGAGAAGTTCTTCTCTTGTTTCTATAGTCTCTTGTCTTGTTGGGCTTTCTACTTCTTCTGATCTGGATATTATTAGTTGTGCTGCTCTTTTGGGTTTTTCATTGGTCTAGTCTTGTGATGTTTGCTTGAATCTCATTCTTTTCAAAGTTCTTTCATCAATTATGTTTGAGTCCTTAGACTCTTCTCTCTTTTCTTTAGGTAGATTTACTCCAGCTTCTTTGAGAATCTTTGTGAAGGTCATCCCATAGGGAAGTGAAAACCTTGTTGTAGATTTCACTGAATACGAGTGATCCACTATAATTTGTGCAAGATTCACCTTCTTCCTATTCTTCAAAGCCCATAGAACTTTTTCATCTTTCTTTGAAATGGAATGTGTTGCTCTTATCCCTGGATACACATTGTTCATTACCATAGTGTATGCCGACTGAGATTTAGACTTAGATGAGTGGCATGTAAGTAATTTTCTTTTCCATCTATTACAACTCCTACCAAGTTTGAGAATAGTCTTACTCGGCTTGATGGCCATTCTATCTATTTATTCTCAATTTCAAGAAGATTAAGGACTCTTCTAAACTTATTAGTGGATAAATTTATCTCAACTTCTCCTATCCACAACTTCTAAGTGCATGAGTTTAGATTACTGATTAGGGCTTTGACTAATCTAGGATAATAATTCTCCTTGAGGCTTACAAAGTCAGCCTATCCTTGGAATCTAAACCAATTGCATACTTCTAAATTCATTTCTCTTTCTCCAAAATCTTTAAAATTAAATACTCTTCCTCTGACGATTTTCTTATTTTCATATTTTTGAAGATACCATAAGTAAGTAGTTTATCTATTGAGAAAGATTACCTCAAGAGTATCATCTCCATGCCCAACTCTCTTAGAAATGTTCATTTCTGGAGATTCTTTTCTTTCCCTTCTTTTGTTGCATCAAGTTGTTTTCATCCTTGCCATTACGGTAGAGTGAACTAGGGTTTTGAGAGAATGAGGGTATATAAATTGAGTCTTTAAAACTTTTAGCTAGATAAGAACTATAGTGTAAAGATAGATAAGAAAAGCATAGCACAATGCACTTAGACAAATATTTTTATAGCAGTTTGGCCCTTCACTTGGGTTCTTACTCTACTTCGCTAAGTCAGCCTTTTCTGCTAAACTCAGGTTCCACTAACAATTTCTTTGGTAAGTACTCTTCTAATCAAACAAATACACCTATTGGTTTCTAAGCTAACTAACTTTTATAGTCCCTAAGAAAGTTGACTACTTGCTTACAATACCCAAATGCAAGCCCTTAGCTTGCAGAAATGTGTAAAAGGAAATAACTGTGTACAAATATTGATGCCTTTAGTAGGCCAATTTTGTATGATATTAAGAAATAGTAAACATAATAAATATAATAGTAAGTAATAAAAATCAATCTCCAAGAGTGGTTAAAAAAGTGGCTTTGAATGCTTGTTGGAGTGAGGTGCAGTGGAGTTAAATGCTCTCTTTTCTTATTTTCCAAAATGAACTTGTTACTTCTTCATTCTATCTTAATTCCTTTTATATTGATGGTTCTGACTACTATTGTTGTGGTAGATGAGGCTCATTAAATGCGAGGAAACATTTAAATTTTTGACCGTTGAGCAGTTTCTCTAGTTTTATAGTTTCTGACAATGTAATATTGGATCCTTAGATATTGGATTGTGGAGGCCTTTCGAACATATGACGTATTGGCACATCTTTGGATTTTTTGAACTTAAATTTTGGTTCCTTCCAAGTGGCGCTAATGTGGCAACTCATGTCAAATCCATCAAGGGTTGACTCTGAAGTGCTTCTCTATCTCCGAAGTACTTATCTTATGATTCCGAAGTTGTACAATACTTTGTCATACGAAAGCTAACTATGAAGAACTCTATTATCTCTGAAGTATTTAATCTGTGACTTTAATGAATCATGTTATCTGAAGACTTATTCTATTGACTCTGAAGTCCTTGTCGTCTGTCTTTGAAGTGCCTTATTGACTTTGAAGATATTGTCTTCCATTTTTAAAGTTCTTCATTGACTCTGAAGTTATTTTCTTTTCTCTTTGAAGTGCTTGACCAACTCCAAATTTATTGAACTATGACTTTGAAGTTCTTTTAATAGTTTTGAAACTTTATTTTCTTCAATTAAGTATTCTTCTGAATATATTTTTTATTTATATACATGGTTGTCTTGAGAATTTACTTGCTTTCTTCCTCTAAAAGTTACTATATGATTAAAGTTGTCTGAAATAACTTATTTATGCATTATGAAGGTTAGTCTCATAGATTAATCTGCAAGCACTTGAGAATGAATTGTTATTACCTTAATGTTTCACTCATGTCTCTACTCATCATAAAAAATGGTTTGGTTAACAATGCTCATCATCAAAATTAAGCAAGATATGAGAGTATGCTCAACACATTCTTGATTTGTATATGCATTTTTGTATAAGGTTTCATGTAGTTGAAGGAAAATTGTGAAGATTGGAAGATATATCTGGTGCACATGAAGTGTTTGTGAAAATGCCTAATGGGGTGATAGTTGCATTATAAAGCTCAATTCATCAAGGTTGCTAGTGTTTGGGGTCCTTGCCTTGTGTTTGATTAAGACTAGCTTGTGTTTGGGGTCGTTGTGCTTGATCAAAGTGACTGATCCAACACACAGTGAGTACAACAGTGAAAAACAATGGGTGCATTGCTTCACGACCTTAAGGACCATTTTCATCATGCCTCCAATTGGAAAGAAAGATATGGCCCTAGGTCCTTCAAAGAATAGGAACAATACTGAATTAGGTCCTCCCATTAAACCTACATTTGTAAGTGAAGAAGCTGAAGAAAGATATAGAACTTCACAAGTATGGTGGAAGTGTATAAGAGAGAGGGGTTTTCATCACCCTATGTGAAGTATTCTTGCTACAATTAGAGAACGACACTAAGAAAAATTTACTTAACAACCATCAACAACCCTTGGCTCAATTATAAGGGAGTTCTATGCAAATGCAAAGGAACACTAGGATTTCAGAGCATTAGTGAGAGGCAAGTGGGTTCCATTTGATAGAACCATAATTAATCACATATGTCAACTGCCTAATTTTCTAGATGATGATTTCTCAAGAATGAAAGAACAAGGAGCTGATTTTGAAGAGATAATTCAGACCATTGCAAAAAAAGTCACAATATGGACAAGATCAAGAATAGGAGTGCACAAATTCCCTAGCAAAGGCTTGTCCATTCAAGGAAAAGTGTGGCATTATTTTATTTCTACAAAGCTAATGCCAACATGTCATGTTTTGGGAGTTTCCAAAGAAAGGGCTATGTTCAACTATGCCATGTAGAAAGAGATGTCTATTGATGTAAGGAAGCTCAATGAAGCCTCAATCCTAAATATGGCATAACTCTAGATATCGAAAGGAGGCTTTAGTCATCTATCATTGATCTATGATCTCTGTCTACAAGCAAGAGTGCCATCCAATCCGTGCAAAGAGATTCAGATCCAACCCATCAATTTCACCAGAAATGATCAGTAAGATTCTAAAAAATAGAGGCCCTGATGATTTAAGAAGCCCCTCTCTGTAGGCATGCTGCATCAGGCTCTAGCACAAGTGCTGCATGAGTGAACTCATCTCGTCAGGGTGACAAACCATAATCTACTGATGCCACTAAAATTTCTAGCTTGCGCAATAAAGTTTGACAAATAAAATGGTAACTTTCTCAGTATTTGGCTAGACAGGAGCAGGTTTCTGACTACTTAATGCAATGCCACATCATCTTAGCTATTGTCCTTCCCACTCCAGTTCCGCTTCCCCCACCTCTAGTGTTTCCACCTACGACTATGTTTGAAAGTGATCATGAAGATGAAGTTGAACTTGAAGAGGAAGATGAACTTGAGGATGAAACTATTGATGAAGAGGAAGATGCTAACAATACAAATGATGAAGAAATAGATGATGCCAAAGAGTTTGATGAGGCTGATTGAGCTCTTTTAAGGAAGTCCTTACAACTTACATGTTCATTTTACATTGAGGATAATGTTGTTCTAAGGTTGGGGGTGGTTTTTTAGTTGTTTTCCTTATGTTACCTACTATTTTGTTTGTTACCTATTATGTCTTTTCTAATTTAGTCGATGTTGTTTTATTATGACCATTACATCGTTGGTTTAAAGGTAATTTGTTTTAAAAATAAGTCTTTTGGAGTTGGTTTGTTTTATGTTTTTCTCTTATATATGTATTGAGTTCAGTTGTGTGAGATCATTGATAAGAGTATGACACATTGACTATAACTTGTAGAAAATGAAAGAACTCATATTCAATCTATATACTTAACCTAAGCATTTGTTGAGTTGCACTCAAGGCTCCTCATTCACTTGAACACTTAACAATGTTGTGTTTGGTTACTTGTGTACTAAAATATGACTTAGGCAATTGTACAAATATGACATAGTTGAGATCCAAAAGCTTGTTTTAATCATCATTCTAGCCAAAAATTTAATAATAAATCACTGAGAAAATGATTTAGGCATTCATTGTTCAGTTTGAGTCTTTCTAGCTAACCCAACACATAATTATCACTAGTACCCCCATGGAGCTTTAATGAAAGAATGACATTCGACTTTTCTTTACTTAGCATCATCACCCAAACCAATTGAGCTCGAAAAACCATATTTGATGGATTTAGAGGCATAATTGATGAACATGGTTGTTAGAAGAGCATGAAAGAGTTCAAAAGAAAATAAGTTTGGGGGAGTTAAAAGAATGATACCAAAATAAGAAAAAATGGGTGTTAAGTAAAAAGAATAGATAAGGATTTATCTTTCGCTTGGGGGGAATCACATCTCAATGAATTCAAAGAAAACAAGTTTGGGGGTGTGGTAGTAATACAACTCACATATGGATGTATACAAATAGAGAATATAGTTATTGAAGATACAATTTTACATCTCTATGTCTCTAATTTGTGAATCCCTTATCCATTTCTTGTTAGCTAAACCTAAGGCCCCGCTATATGCCCATTAAGACCTAATTATTCTTGGAGATAAGTTGCTAAAATTAGTGGAAGAATGTTGAGAGATATGAGCTTTTGGAGTTACATGACATGTTCCTCTAGTTGCTAGACTATGTCTAAGTCATAAGTAAATAAATGACATTGGCTACATCTTGTGCATTCGCATAGGGAATAAAGAGTAAACTACCAAAATGCTTGGGTTGATGTTCTAAATGTGTAATATGGTTTGAAATTTTCTTTAAGGTTACATACATGTGATGTCATTTTGAAGTCTTGATAAACTGAACCCAATTGTTAGTTTGTTTCTCTATTTTTCTATAGAAAAATATGTTGTATGGAATCATAGGCTTTGTTTTGTTTTGTTTTGTTTTGCTTGAGGACTAGAAAAAAATTTAGGAGTGTTTGATAAGTGAAATTTTTTCACTATACTATATCATTTTAAATTAACTTTTGGTCCCTTTTTGAGTTGTGTTTAGTTGATTTAAAGTGTTTTTGTTTTTGTTTACTTGTAGGACATGGATGTAGGAGAAGTGATAGAATATGGAGAATTAACAGCAAGAGAAAAAGACATGGAATGAAGAGAAGGAGAAACAGAGAATGATGGACAGCAATCCCATGTTGCAACATGGAATTTGCACATTGCGACACCAAACATAATCCACAAATATCTTCCAAGACAGATAACCCATGTTGCCGCACAACATTTCCATGCCACGACATGGAAACTAATATGTGCAAAATTTCAATAAGGTTGCGAGTCCATGCTACAACGCCACTTTTTAATGTCGCGACACCATCCTGGAGACAACTTTTGAATTTTTTGGACCTTGCTTGACTTGTGCAATGAAGCTAAACCCTAATGAAGATAATATAAAAACAAGTTTTGGTACATCTTTAGGAGCTCTTTGGCAAGGTTTGGAGGTAGAAAAATGAGAAAGGGAAGCAAATATAGAAGATTGAAGATGGAATCTTCTTACAAAGGAAGAGGGAGTTGACAAGGGAGTAAAGTACATAAAACTCTACGTGGAGAAGCTTATCTCTTCATCTTTGTTTGTTGTTTTTCAATTATTTCCCTTTGTATTAATCATATTCAAGACAATGTGTATTGTTTTTCTTGATTATATCATGAGCTAAACACATTAATCTAAGGGAACGATGTAGCCAAATAATAATTATTTGGTTTCATTATTAATAATGAATTTCTTTGTTTGCTCATTATTTATGTTGAGTATTTAATCCAATGTTAATGCTTGTAAAAGAATGCTAGCCCTTTCAGCATGATATATGTTTTAATTTGAGGCTGAGAAGCAATCATTGAATTAGACCATGGTTAAGCACCATAAGATGATCATAATGATAGAGATATCCATGAATCTTAAGCAACATTACAGGTTACTTGATCTTAATGCATCTTAATTGGTTTATCATTTTCATAGAGATGTAAAAAATTAGTTAATTGAGATATGTTATTATGACTTGAGAAAGAATAGAAATTAATCAAGAGAAACTTGTTGCCAACATAGTAGCAAACATTGATTGCTTAATATTGATGAAACTAAATATGATTAATTTGGTGAAATCAGAAACCCCTTGATGTTTTAATTATTGTCTCTTTATATTTATCCATAATCCGCATCACTGCCAGGGTTTATTAATCTAGATCTTTTCTATTTACATTCACATATCATAATTTAATCCTTCAAATAGAATTTATCATCAAAGTAGTTGGTACTTGGCATACATACATACTTATGGGAATGATATCTTACTTACTCTTTATTACTTGTTCACGACTTGTACACTCGCATTAAAGAAAATCTGCGACAATTATCAACTGAGTTTTGAAGATCAAAAGGTTGCTCTTGGATTATTTTCAATAAGCTACCAGGAAATTGGGGAATAGTAGCTCAAAAGGCTTTAGAACAATGAATGCTATCAAGTATAGATCTAGTAAAAACGTTGGGTACAAGAGCTGAAGCTATGAATATTACATCAGGCTCTATTGCATGGACAAAAAATTATCTAAGGACATAGGCAGTCCTTCCTCCTCTGCTCTAGCTATTATCAACCTATCTTGTCGATCAACTAAGGACCTAATTCTAATATATATTTTAGATTTGATAAATCTACTAGAACCTTCACCATTTTCAGGTCAACCTTCTCAGGAAGCATCTAGTGTATGGAGAACCCCTAGATATGGATATCGAGAAGAAAATTATCCAGATCCTACTGAAATTGTTTTAAGAGTGAGACAAGATAAAAAATAAATTTTACAATTTCTAGGAAAGGATAAATTGACTCTGGATGAAATACAAAGAGTCTAAAATGACTTAAATAGTCGCCTCAATGAAATTAAATATGCTCTTAGGTAAAAGGCCCAAAGGAGAGCAGAATCTGAAAAACACTTGAGGAAAGATACATAGATATAGGAGGCTCTAGATGACTTTCTAGTGAGCAAGCTTATAAAAAACTTGCTTCTTAAATTAGTATTGAGCTAATTGAAAAATGAATGGTCATTAAATAAAGCTTGAGAGGTTTAACTAAGGATTTGGTGGTTGTAAACCAGAGTATCCTTGGAACGTTCTATAGATTTTTCCAAAGAGATGGGAAAATGGAACAAGTGTGTAACACTTGGGTGTTAATTTTGGTAATTGTGTAATTGAGTACATTATGATCTACTTTGGGATGTTAGAAAAGGAGGCCAATTTTGAAAGATTTTCTTAAATGATCAGTTTGGAAAATATTTATGTGAAAATACCATGGAAAAAGATACAAGGAATAAGGAATCAAAGTGGGAAGAAAGGGCATTGCAATAAGATAGAAAACCATGAAGCAAAACAATGCTACCATGACTGGGGTCATGGCGCTGAAGCATATAGAAGCAAAGGTGCTGGGCAGACAGGCAAGCGCCGGTGGCACCAGTCTAAGGATAAAAATGGGTGGCCCAATTTTTTGGCCAATCCATTTCATTTCTTCCTCTCTCCCATTTTGTTTTTCTTCTTACTACTTCAACCCATGATCCTAGACCGTGCTTGAAGTGACTTTTACTAGTGAAAATCCTAGTTTAAGCATTCATTTTACTAAAAAAGGTGGGAAACTCTTAGAGATTTGGAGTTGAATCCTTATGATAGGGAGGGAGACACGCATGAGTGGCAAGGTAAACCCCTTTTTTTCCTGTTCATTTTTTTGATTTGGCTTTGTTAGGGTTTTTATGAATAGTAAATTTTGGGAATTCTGGGGAAAATGATGGATTTGGGTGTTGAAACCGTGGGAAAAATGTTTTACGCATGTATTATTGTGTTTTGGGGCTTAATTGAGCATGAAAAATCATGATTATGCATTAACCCTTTATGAACAGTAATCCTAGGGGTAAAGTCAGTGTGTAACTATGTAAATTGATATTGGGGTTTGATTAATAACTTGATTACAATGATTGTGACATGATTTGGAATTGATAAAATGTGATTATGCATGATGTATTATCATGAATAGTCACTTATGAATAGTAAGCATGGGGGTTTTGCGTAAAAACATACTTATGTTTGGTTTAATTGAGTTATAAGCGTGACGAGTATGTTATTAGGGTAAATTTGAGGTTAAATATGCCATGGGTTCATTATGTATGATTGGGATTGAAAATCCCCTAACCCATGTTATTAAGGAAATCATAAACAAAAGATACTTATAGACAGTTTGATGAAATGGGTTAACAAGAAATGGTATATAATTGGTTGTGATTTGCTATGAAAAAGATGATATTCCAATGTAATAAAATGTATGAATATGATTAAGGAAGGATATAAGCTAGAAAATCTTATGATAATGTTAAAGTACAGTTATGCACCTGAAAGCCATGTGAACATCTTAAAAGACCAATCATAGTCCCGAGTGTTGGTCCCTAACTGGATGGTAGCTCAAGAGGGGGGTGAATTAAGCTTTAAAGGATTTTGGCCAATAACTTGAGAGATGTGCTTAAAATAAATGAAAGTAAAACTCATGGCACATAAGCACAAGAGTTTTTATAGTGGTTTGGCCCTTTTTCGGTACCTACTCCACTTCTCTGAGTTAGTCTCCTTCACTAAACTCGGGTTCCACTAAACACTTGTTGGTTTTACAAGCTCACAAACAACTTACTGGTTTTCCAAGCTCACCAAAAACTTTTACACATTGGTCTCCAAGCTCACTAACTAACTTATACACATTGCTTTCCAAGCTTACCAACTAACTTACTAGTTTTCCAAGCTAACCAAAAATGTTTACAAAATGTTGGTTTCAAAGAGCTCACCAACTAACTCACAGTTTTTCCAAATAGAAATGTACAAATCAATGCCTCTTACTTAGGTAGACTTATGCAAAAATTAAAACTCAATTGAATGTATAAAGTATGTAATAAGATTAGATTCAAACTCCTTTTGAAGTTGATCAGATCTAGCTTTGAAGGCTTTGAATGCTTTGCTAGTATTGTAGCAGTTGGAGTTGAATGATGGAAGATCATGAATGCTCTTCTTGAATCAAATGATTTTAGTGCTTTCTCGAATGCTATTAAGTGTTGCCTTAATCATCTTTTTATAAGCTTTGAAAATATTTAGCCATTGTAACTTTTAGCACCATTTTCAAATTGTTAGGCAGAGTCGGTAATAAATTTTTACTCTCTGTCATGCTTTTGAATTTCTAAGTTAAGTACCTAGAACTTCTAGCATTCAATCCATAGCTTATCAAAATTTTTAAAGTGGTTCCTCAGAATTTCTGTGATAAGTATTTTTTTTGGTAGTATTCTCTTCAGATTTTCTGTGCATTGATTTTGCTATCAATAGTCATAATATGAGCTTCTGAAGAACTTCTAAGAGACTTATGATATACTTATGAAGATTGGATATTGCTTTTGATATTTTTCTTTGACCCTCGCCTTCTTGAAGATGCCTTTAAGAAGCCTTCTGAGTTACTTATAAGGATCTTTTGAGTATTGAGTCAGCATTCTGAGTTGCTTCTAACATGCTGAATAATTGTGTATGCCTTGATATTATTTTTGAGGTTGTTTTGAATGTGGAATAATTCTTCTGATTTAACTCTAAGGGATAAATTTTCTTCTTATGTTCTTGACTTTTTTTGCTTATTCTTGACGTATTTCTATCTTCTTTCTGAAGGTCATTTGACAAGATTTTGACTTTCGAATTTTCTTCTGGATTAATTCTATATGCCTTGGTATTATTTCTGAGGTTCTTCTGAAGAACTTATGAGTGTTGAAGGTTCCTCTATTTAACTTCTAATGTATTTTTGCAATTTTGAGAAAGCTTATGTTCATCTTTTGATGTGAAATAATGCTACACCCTGATTCTAAGGAAGTTTTGAGCAATTTCTAATGGGGTTTTGAGATATGTCAGTTTACTTCATAATTTCTGAATTTTCATGTCATGTCTTTGAACAGATTCTAATTTACTTCTATAACTTTTTATTTGAGCATTCCTTTTAAAATATCTTCCTTTAAAGGGTTAATGCAATAATTTTATAATTAACACTTCTTATTACTTGCAATTACTCTCCTTAATCTATTTTGATATATAAACGCTACATCACTTTGAAAGTAGCCTGTTAGCTACTTAATTCTTCACTCATTTATTTGTTCATCATCAAAATTAAGTCATTTAATCTCATTCATCATCAAAATTAAGCTTAATTAATGGATTAGACTTAACATTCTCCCCCTTTTTGATGATGACAAAATATTTGAGTGATAAACCTTTCGTAAAAAATGTAGAATATGCAATATTCTTCTACTGACTTAGTGGTGCTCCCCCAACATGGGTAAGCTCCCCTGGTATGCACTTAGTTATTTTCTATTTCTCTTATTTCTCTCATTTCTCTCCCCCTTTTTGCCACAATTAAAAGGATTAAAATCTAAAATGCAAGTATAGGGTAAAAGAGAATGATAAAGAAATTCATTAAAATAGCAAAACATGTACACATCAGAATGATAGATAAAATTACACAGCAAGAGTGATTAAGATATATCAAAAAAAATAAGATACATCATAGCGAATTGAGATACATCAGAAAAAGCATAGCATAAAGAAGTAACATCACATGAAATAATGAATATAGCCAAAAAGGAAGATGTGAGTTAAATATAGTAGTAGGTTAGGTTCTAGGTTTTCTAGAGTAAGTTAGAGGGAAGAAGTTAGGGTCTTTATAAGGTGGAGGTAGGTTTTTGAGTGGGTCTTTTAGAAGACGTCCTAGGTTTAGATATAGATTTTTAAATTCCAGGAGGAGGAGGGGGAACTAAAGTGGGATCTTTGGGAATTGTAGTGGGTGGTTCTTGGATTAAGAAGGGACTTTTATAGGTTGAAACATAGATGATATTAATATGGTCTTTAAAGTTGGGATCTAATAGTTTAGGAAAAAAGGACAAGTTATTTCTTAAGAAAGGCTTCAGTGTTGGCATTTACTCTAGCCATAAATTCTTTATAATACAGAGTATAGCAAGGAGGAGAAGCCTTTTTATGACCTTTTGGAGGTGGAATTTTGGATTTTCTTTTTGGTTTGGTTTTGTATAGTTGGCTTTATGAGAAAAGGAGGTCATTTTCTGGATGCTTTTGGAGAGGGTGAGGATTTTAGTTTTCTAGTTGTTTTTAGAGAAGGTGAGGTTGGTTTAGGTGAGGGGGCTGGTTTGGAATAACACACCCAAATTTTGTGATGGAGTGATGAATCATCAAGCTTTGGATAAGGAAGGGGAAGGTTGTCAGCTAGCAGATTGGCTTTAGAGTAAAATGAGAATACTTCCTTAGTTATAAAAACTATATTGAGAGTTCCTAAGGGAGAAGGAAATGTTGGAGGCCTTGATACTAGAAGCAATTGAAGAAGTTTTTCAGTATATGCATCTTGAAAAGATTCTAATTGAGGAATGTTAATTTTATAGCCTATGAATGTGAGAGGAGGATTAGGGATAATTTGTACTCTAGAAAGTGTAATATGATCAGTGATTTATGGAAATGGTGGTACTTTAGGATGGATGATGAGGTTGTGCGGTAGAAACATTTTGGAAATGGTAGAATTGATATCTGATTGGGCTTTGAATTTAGAATATGTTAGTTTGATTAAATGAAAAATACGAAGAAGAATATTATAATTTTTATCAACTGGTTTTGTAGAAGTTGGAGGAGTTGGAGCTCTCTTTTGTAGATTTGGAGGAAGTTCTTCAATTCGAGTTGGAAGAATTTCTCTTGACATTATAAGGTCATGGTAAAATCAGTCTAGAAAGACTAATGGTCTATGGGGAAGGAAACAAAACCTAGGAACCTGTTTGGTGAAAATTTGTCCATGCCTAATAATAGCTCTATAAGGATTAGAAAGATATTCTTTTGGCAAAATAGGTAATGGTTCAATGGGTATGAATTTTTGAAAGACTAAAGAGGGTTGTTTCTAAGTGGGAGTTTAAATAATAGCATTAGATTATTTAGCTTGAGGCTGTACAACTTCTAGAGTTGGAGTGAATGAATGTGAAATAAAAGATGATGAGTGTGTAGGGAAATGAATAGGTGAAGGAGATTTATGATGTTGTTGGTAAGATAATGAGTAGGATGGTGAATGCCGGGTTGAGGTTAGGTTTTGACAGCTTTAATTTGAGCACTCAACGCATCTAGCTTGTGAACTAATGATTACCAAATTGAGTTGATCTTTAGGTTGAGATTTGAGTTTTGGGTTTCAAGGTTGGTTAACCTTATATAGATGGGTAGTAGATGGGTTGAAAGAATGGTATCAATGTTTTATGGAATTGAGTAGGTGGGTTGATGAGGTTGAGGAATGGATGATTATTGTTGAGTTTGGGTAGGTTTGGAAGGTACTACAGCTATACTTTTCTCTTTATCCTCTATTCTGTCTCTTCTTCATTTCTTCCTATTGCTTCTTCTCTTATGTTTGTTGCTTCTTCCACAGTCTCTTATCTGTCTCTTCTCTCTTCTTCAGTTCTTGTTCTCTTTATT
This sequence comes from Pouteria campechiana, assembly GCA_036873735.1. NCBI lineage: Eukaryota > Viridiplantae > Streptophyta > Magnoliopsida > Ericales > Sapotaceae > Pouteria > Pouteria campechiana. Next base: position 20,488 of record JAYJMB010006809.1, on the reverse strand, counting down.
CGTTCTTCAATTCTTAGTTTCGGAGAAATCTAGCCTTGTGGAGTTGATTTGAAGCTTATTCTCTTCAATGTATCTTTGTTTATTATTTCTCTTTTCCATGAACCATTCTCCATCTTCTTTGTAAAGATCTATATTCGCTACCTTGACAAATTTGTTCATTATTATCCCATAAGAAAGATAATACTTGGTAAATATCTTGACTAAGTATAGCTAATCAGCAATGATCTGAGCAATGTCTACTCTTTTCCTGTGCTTCATAGCCCACAAAATTTTGACTTCCTTCTTAAAAATTTGATATGTACCCAGATTTGGGATATATATTGTCAAAGATGAGCTAGCTTGAGGTCTAGATTCAGATGGCTAACATACAAGTAATTTACATTCTCTTTGATTTCTACTTGAGCAAGATCTAAAAATAGCTTAGTTCTGTCATATGGCCACTCTATTTCTTGTTATTCTATCTCAGGAATGTTGAATGCATTTCTTATGCTATCTGAAGATAGATTATTTTTGTCCTTCCAATCCATGATTTTTTGGTGTTATAATTGAAATTGGTGACTAGAGTTTGAACCATTTGAGGGTAGCATTTATTATTGTAGCTCATGAAATTTTCCTAGCCATGGAACTTAATCCAATTGGTCACTTCCAAATTAGGTCATTTTCTCCAAATACTTCAAAATCAAAAACTCTTTCTTTCACAACTTTTCTTCCTTCAAAATACTTGATAAATTTATTATGACCTGAAGAGTTATTATTGAAGATTACCTTTAGGATGTAATCTTTTTTTCTTCTTCTCTTCCCTGGAGTCTCTTCTTCTGAACTTTCTCTCCTCCTTATCTTAGAATTTGTAGATGAGATTTCAGCTCATTTGCTAGCCCTCATTGTCCTAGCCATTTGTAGTAGCTTGGAGGATTTTTAGCCTAGGGTTTTGAAAGAGAGGGTTTTAGGAGACTATAGGAATGACAAATCGCTGAGGATGAAGTGAAGTGAGAATGATTTAGAGGAGGGAAAATGTAGGTTACGCAGAGATTTGAATCGCCATTTTTGAAGAGGGTTTCAGAGATTGGAAACAAATGGGTAAAATTTCTGATGCTAAGTTTTTGGTAAGGGTTGGAGCTTTTGATATATTGTGTCGTAGATTCTATGGTGATAAGAAGTTTATCAAAAATTTTGTGCTTATAACCTCAGAAGTTCTGAAGACATATTGTGCATAAGGGGTTTTTAAAACAAAAGTTTTGGTGTAATTAAGCCCGTGCATCAGAAGTTTTGAGTAGGTATCATAGAACTTCTATGGAAAATATTAGTTGTGAAAAATTATTCTGATATTATATCAGAATTCTTATATTACTTTTCTAAATCACTTCTTAAGCATTCTAATTAACATATATGAATGATTTTAGGCATCTTAATTATTATTATGTGATCATTAACATTATACAATGATTAAATCATTAATATGCATTTTATGTGCATGGATCTAGTACAACAAGTTCTATCCTACTTTTATAGAATCTATCCTCCGGAAGTGGTTTTGTAAAAATATCCGTTAACTAACTTTCAGTTGGCATATATTCTAAACAAATATCATGGTTTTGTACATGATCTCTGATAAAGTGATATCTAATTTCTATGTATTTAGTTCTTGAATGCAATATTGGATTCTTTATCAAATTTATTGCACTAGTATTATGAAATCTAATAGGTGTACCAACATATGTTAAACCATAATCATTCAATTACTGTTCCATCCATAAAATCTGTGCACAATAACTACTTGCAATTACATATTCAGCCTCAGTAGTTAATAAAGGGACAGATGTTTGTTTCTTGAAGAACCATGATATGATCATGCTTCTAAGAAACTCAAATGATCCTGAGGTACACTTCCTATCTACATTATATTTTGCAAATTATGAGTCAGAGAACCCAACTAATTCAAAGTTTGAACCTTTTGGATACCATAAACCAAGGTTTGGAGTATCTAAAAGGTATCTAAATATTCTCTTAACAGCAACTAGATATAATTCTTTAGGATCTTATTGGAATCATGCACACATGTAAACATTAAACATAATATCTGGTATGCTTATAGTTAAATATAAATCAGATCCTATCATGTTTCTATAGAGTTTTTGACAAATAGATTTATCTTTTTCATCCTTATCCATTTTAATGGATGTACTCATTGGTGTGGCTAATGGTTTTCCTTCTTCTAAATCAAATTTCTTTAGTAATTCTTTGGTATATTTTTCTTGATGGATAAAGATTTCTTCCTTCATCTATTTTACTTGAAGTCCTAGAAAGAAATTTATCTCACCCATTAAACTCATCTCAAATTCTCTCTGCATTACTTTAGAGAAATCTTGACATAATTTATCATTAGTTACACCAAATATTATCATACACAGATTTGAACAATTAGCATATTACTTTTCCTATGCTTAATGAAGAGTGTGGTGTCTACTTCACCTCTATTAAATCCTTTTTCCATTAAAAATTTACTTAATCTCTTATACCATGCTCTAGGAGCTTGTTTTAATCCATAAAGAGCTTTCTTGAGTTTGAAAACATGGTTTGGATCATAAGGATCTTCAAACCTAAGAGGTTGCTCTACATAAACCTCTTCATTAATGAAACTATTAAAAAATGCACTTTTTACATCTATTTTGTAAAGCTTAAAATGCATGAAAGATGCATATACTAGCAACATTCTAATAACTTTGATTCTAGTAATAGGAGCATATGATTCTTCAAAGTCTATTCCTTCTTCTTGATAGTATCCTTTTGTTACTAATCTTACTTTATTTCTTATTATTATACCAAATTCATATAATTTGTTCCTAAAGACCCACTTAGTTTCTATAATAGATTGATGGTTAGGCCTTGGAATAAGCATCCATACATTATTACATTTGAATTAATCCAATTCTTCTTGCATAACTATAATCCAGTTTTCATCTTCTAAAGCTTGATCTATGCAAGTTGGTTCTAATTGAGAAATGAAAGCAAAATTATCACATATTTGATGATATGAAGATCTAGTTTTCACTTTATCATAAATATCACCAATTACTTGGTTTTCAGGATGCTCATGCATGAACCTCCAATCTTTGGGAAAGGAATTGTTATCTTCATTATTTACCTCATTGATAGAAGGTCCATCATTTATTTCTTCTTCATCTTTTTATATTTTTTATTATGGATAATCTTTGTCTTTATCTTGTATCTTTATTTTCTCCACAGATGTTATGAGTTCTTCTATCTTATCATCAAAATTGCTTATCCTTCTAGAGGGGTTAGTACTTTCATTAAATTTTACATAAATGGATTCTTCTATAGTTTTATTTTGCAAATTGTAAACTCTAAATGCCTTGCTAATAATGAAATAACTATGAAAAATTCCTCCATTAGATTTTCTGTCAAATTTTTCATAGTTTTCCTTCTCATTATTAAGAATGAAACATTTGCAACCAAAAGTGTGGAAATGAGAAATAGTTGGTTTTCTGCCATAATATAATTCAAATGGAGCTTTTTTAATATAAATTTAGCAAAAATTCTATTAATAATGTAGCATGAAGTATTCATTGCTTTAGCCCACAAATATTAAGGTAAGCATATTCACTCAACATTGTCCTTATAATCTTTTGCAAGGATCTATTTTTCCTTTCAGCTATTCTATTTTCCTAAAGTGTTCTTGGTGTAGAGAATGTATGCAAAATTTTGTTGTTTTCACAAAAAGCAATGAATTTCTAGTTTTCAAATTTCCCACCATGATCACTTCTTATGGCTACTATATGAGAGTCTTGTTCATTCTATACACACTTGGTAAATATTTCAAAGAATGAAAAATTCTCATTTTTGGAAGTGAGAAACATTATCCAGGTGAATCTAGAATCTTGAATAGTCATCTATAATGACATATGCATAATGTTTCGCTCCAAGACTTCTAGTTCTTGTTGGTCCAACAAGATCCATATGCAATAATTGAAGTGGTTTGGTTGTGTATACTTCTTTGTTATATTTGAATGACTCTTTAACTTGCTTTCCTTTTAAGCAAGCATCACACAATTCATTTTGGTCAAACTTTAGTTTCGGTAAGCAAACAATAAGATCTTTGTTGTATAGTTTTTCAATAATGAACTTGTTGGCACGTCCTAGTCTTTTATGCCACAATAAGGATTCTTCATTATTTACAACAAGACATTTGACCTGGATATCACTCAAATCTCCTAAATACACATTTTCACATCTTTTACCAAGTACTACAAGTGAATTTGATCTATCTATTATAGAACATATATGTGATTCAAACACAACCTTGTAACCATTATCACAAAATTGACTAACACTTAAAAGATTGTCTTTTAATCATTCTACTAGTAAAACATTCAAAATAGTAATAGAGGGAGGTTGATTGATCTTACCAATCTCAACCACACTACCTTTTCAATTATCTTCAAAGGTAATTATTCCTCCATTTTTAGCTTTTAATTAAGTGAACATCTCCTTCTCCCCTGTCATGTGTCTTGAGCAACTGCTATCAATATACCATTTGCTACTCCTTATGGCTCTCAAGCATAGCTGTAATAATAATATCAAGGTAATTTTCTATAGCCATTTATGATTGGGTCCATGTGGGTTAGTAGCAGAATATTTTGGGTCTCATTGCTTTTTAGATGCTACTAAACTATTATCTGAAGATATTGTTGTATTTATTATGTTAGCAACAATTTTTCGTACCCAAATCAGGTCCTGTTTGGGTTATAATTTTCTTTTATGATTGCAATTTTTCTTTCTTTTGTTTTCTCCCTTCTTTGCCTTTAGTTTAAATAAATTAGAGGTCAATGTTTTCCTAAGGGCATGATTTTTTGCTTTTGTCTGCTCAAGTTCTATGTTAAGGTTTTAGTTAGTTTTGAGCTGAGTATTTTCTTATCTTAACTTAGAGCGTTCATAGATTTTTCTTTCTAATTCTCTTTTTGTTTCCTTATATTTAGCTTTTAATTTTTTGAAACTAGAATATAATTCAACTAATAATTTTTCTATATCAGAAGTTTCAAGTTTTGAATTTACCTCATCTTCATAGATGACCATGAAGTTTATTCCTATATGATGCTCGTCTTGATTTCTTTCTTTAGGGTTGAGTGAACTGAATTATGCTTCATTTTTTTCTTCTATTTCACTCAAGCTTTCTTTCATCATATTCTCCAGCATTTCCCATGTAGCCATAACTTTCTTCTTCTTTTCAAATTCCCTATTATTAGAAATATTCTTTTTGTCAAAGTAAGAATTATACCTTTTCTTCTTATCTCCTTGCTTTTTGTTTGGTTCTAGACAGTCAAATCTCATGTGCCCTAACTTGTTGCAATTGTAACATATTGGAATCTCCCTTCTCTTTCCCTTGCTCTTGTTGTTGATTTTGGAGTTGATTCTAAAATTTCTTCTTCATGATCATATTTTTGAATCTTCTGGTTATCATTAGCATATCCTCATCATCTTCACTCATTAAGGCTTCTTCTAAAGATTATTCATTCTCTGAATCTGCTTGTAAATCATTCTTCTTACCTTTGAATTCATCTGGAACCTTTTGTTTTATTAAGACTTCATAGGTCATAAGTGATCCCATGAGTTCTTCCACTGTCATTTTATTTAGATCTTTTGCTTCCTGGATAGTGATAACTTTAGGCATCCAAAATCTAGGCAAAGATCTAAAGATCCTTTTAACTAACTTGGGTTCTTCATATTTCTCTCAGAAGCTTTTCAATTCATTGGTATTTGTTGAAACCTTCCAAACATTTTAGAGATAGTTTCTAATTCCTTCATGGAGAAGGCTTCATATTTTTGTACTAGAATATTAATTTTAGTTTCTTTTACTTGATTTTTACCTTCATGTGCTACCTGAACTTTATCCCAAATTTCCTTAACTGAATCCAAGAAGAAATCTTTTCAAATTCAGATGAAGATAGTGCATAGTAGAGATAATTTTTTGCCATAGCATCATGTTCTACTGTTTAAATATCTTCCGGTGTATATTTATCTTTTGTATTTGTAACATTCTCTCCATTCTTTACTACAAGCCACAACTGGTAATCTATGGCAATTAAGAAATTTTGCATCCTTATCTTCTAATACCCATAATTGGTTTCATCAAAAAGTGGAGGTCTGGAAGTGCATTGTCCTTCAGTAGATGTGTCACGGAACATACTAGCCATTTGAATATCTTCACAAGTTAATATACTAGTAATTAAAAATTAACCAATGAAGCCTGGTCAGATATCACTTGTTAGTCCCTAACTAGACGGTACCTCAAGAGGGGGGGTGGGGGGGGGGGGGTGAATTGAGCTTTAAAAATTTTTGGCCAATAACTTGGGAGAAGTGATTAAAATAAAAGAAAGTAAAACTCACAACACATATGCACAAGATTTTTATAATGGTGTTGCCCTTCCTGGGTTCCTACTCCACTTGTATACTCGGTCTCCTTTACTGAACTCAAGTTCCACTAAATACTTGTTGGTTTTACAAGCTCGCTAACAACTTCCTGGTTTTCCAAGCTCACCTGAAACTTTTACACGTTGGTTTCCAAGTTCACCAACTAACTTATAAAAGTTAGTTTCTAAGCTTACCAACTAACTTACTGATTTTCCAAGCTAGTCAGAAACATTTATAAACCTTTGGTTTCATAGAGCTCACCAATTAATTCACTGTTTTTCTAAATGTAAATGTATAGATTAATGCCCCTTACTTAGGTAGACTTGTACGAAAATTAAAACTCAATTGAATGAACAAAGTATGCAATAAGATCAGATTCAAACTCCTTTTGAAGTTAACACAAGTCTGGCTTTGAAGGCTTTGAATACAGTGGCAGTATTGTAACAGTTGGAGTTGAATGATGAAAGATCATGAATGTTCTTTTTGAATGAGATGATTTTTCATGTGTTCTCGGATGTTATTAAGTGCTGCCTTAATCATCTTTTTATAGGCTTTGAAAAGATTTAGTTGTTACAACTTTTAGCACCATTTTCAAATTGTTAAGCAGAGTTGGTAATGACTTTTTGCACTTTGTCATGCTTCAGAATTTCTGAGTCAAGTACCTAGAACTTCTGACATTTGATCCACAACTTATCAGAATTTTTGAAGTAGTTTCTTAGAATTTCTATGATAAGTGTTTTCTTAGCAGTATTCTCTTTAGATTTTTTGTGCATTGATTTTGCTGACAATGATCATATTCTGAGCTTCTGAAGAACTTCTGAGAAAACTTTCGATATATCTATGAACATTGGATATTGCTTCTGATATTTTTGACTGTTGCCTTCTTGAATACGCCTCTGAGAAAGCTTCTAAGTTGCTTTTGAGGATCTTCTGAGTATTGTCTCATCATTCTAAGTTGCTTCTAACATGCTGAAATTTATTATAAAATAATTCTATATACCTTGATATTGTTTCTGAGGTTCTTTTGAATGTGGAATAATTCTTCTACTTTAACTTTGAGGTTTGAATTTTGTTTTGACATTCTTGACTTTTCAGTTTATTTCTGACATATTTTTATCTTGTTTTTGAAGGTCTTCTGAGAAGATTCTGACTTCAGAATTTTCTTCTGGATTAATTATATATGCCTTGGTTATGTTTCTGATGTTCTTCTAAAAAATGTTTGAGTGCAGAAAGTTCCTTTATTTAACCTTTGACATATTTCTACATTGAGAAAGCTTCTATAGTCCTTCTGATATGCAATAATGCTACACCCTAATTTTGAGGAGGTTGTAAGCAATCTCTGATGGAGTTCTGAGATACATCAGTTTACTATTTAATTTCTGAATTTTCACACCATGTCTCTGAACAGATTTTGATTTACCCTTGAGCTATTTCTAAATAACTTTTATTTGAGCATTCCTTTTAAAATATCTTTCTTTAAAGGGTTAATGTAATAATTTTACAATTACTACCTTTTATTACTTGCAGTTACTCTCATTAATCTATTATGATATATAAATATTGCATCACTTTGAAAGAAACCTGTTAGTACCTTAATTCTTCACTCATTTCTTTGTTTATCATCAAAACTAAGTTGTTTAATCTCATTCATAATCAAAATCAAGCTTAGTAAATGGGTTAGACTTAACACCTAGATGCAAGTCCTAGAAGTTATAAATGATTAGCTGGATGTATATATTAGTGAAATTGTCATGTAAATGAATGAGATTGTTGCTCTATACATGATGAATTGAGAAGGATGAAAAGGCATGAAGCTTGAGAAGTGTATAGTGAATACTCAAGGTAAGTAGGCTATCTTTTGAATATATTATTTGAATGGGATGGTGATGATCCCATTGTTTGTATTCATTTATTTTTGATCATAGCTATATGAATGGGGATTGTGGACTTCCAGTAAATCTTAGGTTTGGAATAAATGAATATGAGCTGTGGATGATGAGTAAATTGTTGAGACTAGTTACGTCTAAAATATGTAGTTGTTATTACGTAGGCTATTGGGGATAGAGAATATCCCAATTATGCGAAGATGCATGTATTGATGGAATAGTAAATATTCCATGGTAGTGTATTTGTAATAAGATGATAGGATATGTTAATGCTTGTAAGGCATAAATTAATATGTAGTGCTCGAATAGCATAGGTATGTAGTATGGATATAAGGAGTCCAGAGTAATTATTATATAGGTTGATATATGGTGCCTAAATGACACAGATATGATATGCCTAGACTGGCATAGTTATGATTCACATATGTAGTGTCAGAATGGCATTGTTTAATATGGATTGCCTGCATGGCTAATGATATATTAGATTATATGATTGTAAACATGCTATTATTTTGTTATTGTTTTCTATTATGTCTACTTACTGATTTTTCTTAGACTCACACCTTCTTATTATGTTTTTAGCTAACAGGTCAAGCAAAAGAATTTGAAGACGATGATTTATTATGCTTTGTAGAAATTACAAACTGAAATTTCTAGTATTGTATGTGTATTCATTCAAAATCATATTAATTTTAGTAGAGATGTATTTTGGGTATGTATAATGATATAAAAATAATTAGCATGTCATCATGCATTTGTGAATGAATGTAAATTATTTTAGTTGTGTATTGCCATCATGAAGTGAAGCAGGTTTTGGATTGTGGGTAAATATTGGTATTGATTTTAATATTTTATTAATGATTTATTATTGTTAAAGGTGAGTTTTATATGATTCATAAATATATGCATAGGTTTAAGTTATAAAAATACAAGGTAGACTTTGCCAAAATTCTGGCAAAATTTCCCTTAAAAATAGGGAAGTCATGGGATTATGAGAAGATTTTCCTTAAGAAGAAGAAAAATTGTAGCTTCCCGCATTAACCCTAGTATGGGATGGTTAAAATACCTAGGGTGGGGTTATGAGGTCTTACAGATGGTATGAGAGCCAAGTAACTTATTTATGTGATAAGTTCAAGTTGAGAGATGAGCCGAGAACCATTATGGCAAAGGTTGTGGAAAGAAATAGAAAATGACATGCCAATATAAGTTGATGGACCCATGAGAATGTGAAAGTAGTTTAAGGGTTTTAAAAAATGAATCTAATGATATGAAGAGTCTGGGTCATAAGCATGTTGATGAGACTTATGTCTTAGTAAAGGTGACTTGTTTTGGTTAGTTGAAAGAATGTGTTTAATTTTGATGAATATGAATATACTTGTAATGTGGATGTGTGCCTTTGGGGTATGAGTGCATATTGTATTGTCATAAAATTTAAAATGTTATGAATTGAGCATTACATTGTGAATTGATAATTGATGTGATAAGGTTAGTATGATGCATGATATATGCATGAAAAAGGAATGTTGATTTTGGGTATGTGTAATCTTGTATATTGATTGGATAAGAGTTGATATGATCAAAACATGTATATCTTGAATGTGTGAACCATATTGAATTGACATGAGTTGAGTTGCTCATGTATGGAATTAATGATGACTTGCTAATGGATTATGTGAAATGAAGTATAAAATGTTAATGATTTATGTGAAATGCAATATGAATTGAATTGATTATAGTTGTTAATGAATGATGTAAAATGAAAATGAGGGCTAAGACATGATGTGAAATGAATATGAACATCCTTTAATAGTATGAATATGATGTTGATGAACAATTGTATGATGATATAGATGTGTTTGAGTTAGATATAGTAATGTCTACTAATGAGTTGGAAGGAAGCTCGTGAAAACCACCAGTGTAAGAGTTTGTTGGTAAGCATAGAACTAGTAAGTTGATGGTATGCTCATGAAAACCATCATTATATAACTAATGAGTTGATGGTTAGCTCTAAAAAACAATCATGATAGTGTCAATGGAACATGTAAGGCAATAGTACACCTAAGTTCCTTAGTAGATGGAGATCGCAAAACTTGAAATCTTTAGTTGCAATGATGGCAGGATATCCTAGGTAGTACTGATGATGGTACCATGAATCCAACACCTTTATAGCTAGGGTTATAGTAATAGCCAATCATACATTGAAAAGGGAAAGGGTGGACATCCAAATAGCATGATAGCCAGAATGGCCAAATTTGATATGCCCAAATGGCATGATAGCCCAAATGGGCAAATTTGATATGCTTGAATGGCGTGATGGCCCAAATGGTTGGATTAGATATGCATTAGATGCATGGCCTGCATGGTCGGAGAAGATATGGAGACCCAAATGGCTTGGGGCTTGGAAAAGATGCGTGGATAGCCCGAACATGATTTGACACCCGTGTAGGGTGGAGACGTGAATGGCCTGGGATTTGGCTTTGATGCCATCCGGTATGACTTGACACCCATGTAGGGTGGAGGCCTAGATGGAGATGCCTAGTTAGCTAGAATGTCTAGATAAGGTTTGGATGTGGAGATTTAGGGAAAGTGGAAGATATAAAATAGATTCATATGAAATGTATAAGATAAGAATTAAAAATGATATTGATATGTGATTGTGGGTGCCTTAGTAATCAAGCTAGATGTTATAAAACCTGTCATAGTAATGATATGAGAATAATGTGCCTTAATAGTAAGGCAGATTATGAGAATTTCTTATGAACTATATGGTTAAATGCATCTCGGTGTGGGAATGATGTGAGTGTAGGTAGGTATATTTTGATGTAGGAATGGGAGGCTGTGTATGCATCTGAATGAAGTTCAATAATTGACTTGGACAATTGCACCTTGAGTATAATGGAAGTGTCTGATATGGCTTTGAGTGATGCTGATAAATTTTATTATTGTGATAAAGGATGATATGTCATTGAATATCTTTGCTTGCAAGCATTTTTCTTGAATGACTTTTTATACATGTCATGATTTAAAATAATGAATTGATATATGTCTATTTATGATTGACATAGGAGGCTATTGTGGCTTAATTGAGATGTTTTCATTGATAAGATGATTGATAAACTTGGGTGATTATGAGGTCATAGGCATATTTATAGTAAGGGTGAATACAACATTTTCTTGATTTCTTGGAATGGTTAAGGTTGTTTGTAAATTGATAATGTGTGAAGCCAAAGTAAATTAAATTTTTAGTAGAATGATTTGAGACATGATATGAATCAAGTTGATACTTAATGATGATAATGTAAAGTTGAATATGCCAAATAAGGGCTTTGTTATATGTTGACTTGAGATGGTTATATAGAGTTAATAATGGATAAAAATGTTTAACTTTGTTAAGATTAAATGACGATTGTATTATTCATTGACATCAACATATGTTCCAAAAGTAGAGTGACCTATGACATATGTGTGGTATATTATGCATCATGTGCATTACCCTGAGTTGGGTCAGTTGCATGTGTAATCATTTGAGTAGGATTGTATACCATGGCATTAGCATTGATGGCTAAATTAATTGTAGTTATATTACATTGATTTGCATAAGTTTGTTATGAGCATCTTGTGTATGTGTTATCTTTCTTATGGATTATATCATATGATTAGTAAAAGCTCCCTCGCATAGTGTATCATGCTGATACGGATCCACAAGGTGTAAATATACATTTGTTTACTTTTATGTGTTAGAGTGTGCAATGGAAGCATGATATGAATAAAATATGATATGATATTTTGGCTTGTGGACTTGTATTTAAAGTTTTGAGGATGAAATGTTTTGTAAGGAAGGAGGTATGTAAAATCTAGGATGTTAATTTTGATAATTGTGTAATTGAGTACATTATGATCTACTTTGGGATGTTTAAAAACAAGGTAAAATTTGAAAGATTTTCTTAAATGATCGATTTTGAAAATATTTGTGTGAAAATACCATGTAAAAAGATAGGAGGAATAATGAATCAAAGTGGAAAGAAAGGGCATTGTAATAAGATAGAAAATCGTGAAGCAAAATGGGGCTAGTAGGACTAGCGTTGTGGTGCCAAATTGGGCCTCAGCAGCATTGGAGTAGTTAAAAGAAAAGATGGTGTGCAGATGGGCAGGCGCCATAGCACTAGATCTGGCGCCGCTGGCACCAATCAGCGGATAAAAATGGGTGGCCCAATTTTTTGGCCATTCTATTCCATTTCTTCCACTCTCGTTTCGTTTTTCTTCTTCCTACACCAACCGATGATCCTAGACCCCATTTGAAGTGATTTTACTAGGGAAAATCGTAGCTTAAGCATTCAATCTGTCAATATTACTATATATGATTTTGATGATAACAAAACTTGTAAGATATACATGTGCTTAAATCTTGAACAATCATATGCATAATTATGATTGGATATGAATGTATAATCATGAATGTTTAATTTTATAAGCATACATCTCTTACTTTATGGAGTGCTTAACATTATTGATCATTCATTAATGTGTTGATTTGTTGAATTATACTAAGCACCATATTCACTTAAGCTTTCACATTATGTACTTAATACAAATGTTTGTTATCCCTGCTCTACAACATGTTAAAATCATATGTGGATAAAATACATTCTGATAATGAATTTGAAAGTTAACAACATAGCAATGCAAAAATACAATCATTTGCAACCAATGTAAAGCAAAGTTCGTCTGTCACTTATATTAGATGAATATTATACTTCGTCTATTCGAGCATGATAAAGCAAAATTTGTTTGTCACCTCCAACAGACAAATTTGGAACAAAAGAAGAGCATCACACTTTGTCTGTTAGTGAGAGGTTGTCTATCAACTAGTTTGACTTCGTCTGTGCTAGCCAAAGGTCATCTGCAATTTACAATAGACAATACACAATTATGAAGGATCAACTAATAGACAAATCTCCTGGAGGAATTCGTGCAGACAAAGTAGAGTTTGTCTATTGATCAGTTTGACTTGTCTGAGCCACCTAGAGTTCATCTATTCTTTACAATAGACAAATCACTCTTAGAAAGGATCGACTGACAGACAAACTAATGGGAGAATTCATTTATAACTTATGACAGACAAATGTAAAAAAAAAGGCTATGACTTGTTAAAGAAAAATTGATTTAGGTGACTTGCATCTAGATGACATCTACATCTTTGCTTTCATTATGTAGACTCGTCTCAGTTACCATTTTTGGCAACAAGTAAAGTTGCAAATTTTTAAGTTGTGTTAAGTCAAAATGAGAAGAGACATTTCAACAATAACTTATCTTCTTTTCTGTAAAGAATGGCGATGCAGTAGCCCGAGACAAATTAGAAAGGCATGGACTTCAACTACAAAAATCTCAACGATCTTATTCATACATTGCTACTCTTGCTTCTATATTCAATAGAACCCATATTCTCCAATAGTTGAAATTATGAAGAAGCTATTTAAGGAGAAAACGTGGAACGATTCAAGGCAGTGAAAGAATACTTTTCAAATGAGATAAACTTTATGCAAATCCTTTTACCATGTTCATGAGCTTAACCTTCAGTTATCTTTAACAAGCTTTAACCCTAAAATCAATATGGCCATTATCTTTACATTATGGAAAAATATTTGTATTGCATAGAGTTGTAAAGAGATATCTTCCCCTGTGCTTGAGTGATGTAAAAGTGTATAAGTTTTCTGGTAAACTTGAAACTAGAGAGTTGTTGGTGAGCTCTAGAAAACCCACAAGGTTGCTAATGATCTTTGAAACCACTAAGTTCTATGGTGAGCTTGTGAAAACTAGAAGAGTGCTGGGAGCTCTACGTTTATGTCCCCTAGAACTAGAATCTAGAAGAGTATTGGAAACAATATTTACAACCCCTAGACCTGGAATCTAGAAGAGTGTCTAGGAGTACTATTGTATTTTCATTATATGAGACATAGTGGAACCCAAGGCACAATGAGTGTGTGCTCTTGGAAGAGTAGATGTAGGGATGGAATTCCCGAACCACTATAAAAATTGTGTTATTTGTGTGTGTGTTTGCATACTTGATTTATCCTTCATGCACTTTACTATTTTTATTATTTATCTTTTAATGAACCATACACAATCATGAAAACAGGAAAATATTTCAATAAGGATTAAGCAATGAATTTTTACATACCCAATTCACCCCTCTCTTATTGGGTTAAGCCATCCTATGGGGTTCTATACAATCCTCCCCTTATGCTTTCAAATCTCGATTTCCAACTTGTTTGAGCAATGGAAAGAGAGAAAAAGTTTGTTTTGCTGAAAGAGGTGGAGAACTCTTGGAGATTAGGAGTCGAATCCTTATGTTAGAGAGGGAAACACACGTAAATAGTAAGGTAAACCCCTTTTTCTTGTTTGATTTGTTGATTTAGAATTGTTAGTGTTTTCATGAATGGTAAATTTTAGTGAAAATGATGGATTTGGGTGTTAACACCATGGGGAAACGTTTTACTCATGTATTATTGTGTTTTAGGGATTAATTGAGTATGAAAATCATGATTATGCATTAACCCTCTATGAACTGTAACCCTAAGGGGTAAAGTGGTATGTAACTATGTAAATTGATAAGGGGGTTTGATTAATAGCTTGATTATAATGATTGTGGCATGATTTGGAATTGGTAAAATGTATTTATGCACGATGTATTGCTACGAATAGTCACTTGTGAATGATGATCATACAAGTTTTGTGTAAAAATATACTTATGTTTGGTTTAATTGAGTTATAAGCATGACGAGCATGTTATTAAGGTAAATTTGATGCTGAATATGCTATGGGTTCATTATGTATGATTGGGAATGAAAATCCTCTAACCCATGTTGTTAAGGAAATCGTAAACAAATGATACTGATAGACTATTTGATGAAATGGCTCAATGAGAAATGGTATATAATTGGTTGTGATTTGTTATAAACAAGATGATAATCCAATGCAATAAAGTGCATGAATATGATTAAGGACGAATATAAGCTATAAAATCTTATGATAATGTTAAAGTACAATTATGCACTTGAAAGTCATGTGAACATCTTAAAAGACCAATCATAGTCCGTAGAAGCACAGCTTCTAGAAGTTGTAATTGATTGGCTAGATGTATATATTAGTGAAATTGTCATGCAAATGAATGGGATTGTTCTCTATATAAGATGATCTAAGAAAGATGAAAAAGCATGGAGCTGGAGAAGTGTATAGTGATTCACTCATGGTAAGTAGGATATCTTTTGAATATATTATTGGAAGGGGATAATAATTATCTCATTGTTTGTATTCATTTATTTTTGAGCATAGATATATGAATGGGGATTGTGGACATACTGTAAATCTTGGTATTGTAATAAATGAATATGAGGTGTGGATGATGAGTAAATTGTTGAGACTAGTTATGTCTTAAACATCTGGTTGTTATTACATAACCTATTAGGGATAGAGAATATCCCAATTATGCGAGGATGCATGTATTGATGGAATAGTAAACATTCCATGGTAGTGTATTTGTAAAAAGATGATAGGATATGTTGATGCTTGTAAGGTATAAATTGATATGTAGTGCCCGAATAGCATAGATACGATAGTACGGATATGAGGAGTCTGGCATAATGGTATAAGTGGATATATGGTGCCTGAATGGCACGAATATGATATGCCTAGACTGGCATAGGTATGATTCACATATGTTGTGCCAGAATGGCACCGTTTGATATGTATTGTTTGCATAGCTAATGATATATTAGATCATATGATTATGAACATGCTATTATTTTCTTTTTATTTTCTATTGTGTCTACTTATTGAGTTTGCTCGGACTCACTCTTTCTTATTATGCCTTCTTATTATGTTTTTAGCTGACAGGTCAAGCAAAGGTGCTTGAAGACAATGATTTATTATGCTTTATAGAAATTACAATTTGAAATTTCATGTATTGTATGTTTATACATTCAAGATCATATTAATTTTAGCAAAGATGTATTCTAGGTATGTATAATGATATAGAATAATTTGTATGTCATCTTATTTTGGTGAATGGATGTAAATTATTTTAGTTGTGTATTGCCATCATGGGGCAAAGCAGGTTCTGGGTTGTGGGTAAGTATTGGGGTTTATGTTAATGTTTTATTATTGTTAAAGATAAGTTTATATGATTCATAAATGTATACACAGGTTTAAGTTATGAAAATACATGATAGACTCTGCCAAAATTTGGACAAAATTTTCCTTAAAAAATGGAAGTAGTGGTATTATGAGGAAATTTTCCTTAAGAAGATGAGAAATGGTAGTGTCTCGTATTGGCCCCAGTATTAGATGGTTAAAACACATAGGGTGGGGGTTGTAGGGTGTTACAAAGTGTCTTTACAAGGTACTTATTTAAAATAATGACTTCCATAGAGACACTGAAGAGGCTATCGAGGCTTGGGCAAATCAAGCCTGATTAACAATTCTAGGAGGAAATGATTGGAATGTAGAAAATGCTTGAATTTATCTAGTAGCAAGTCTATAGGGAACTGCACAAAGAGTTTAAGATGAACTAAGTATAAGGTCTCCAAAAGAAAATATTATAGCTGAAAATGCACAAAGACCCAAAGAAGTTATTCCAATCTTTATGGAAATCAAGGGGAGTTTGCTGGACAAGCTATCACTGATAGTGATGGTTATTAAAAATAGCAATCAATAGCATCTTTGGTAAAACTTTAAATCTGTGATATATGTTATTTTGAAGAATATTATTGTGAGTTTAAAGACAGATGTTATCAATTGAGTTTTGAAGATAAGAAGTTTGCTCTTCGACTATTTTGGGATAAGCTACCCAGAAGTTAGGGAAGAGTAGCCCAAAGGTCTATAGAACAAGAAATGCTATGAAATCTAGATGCAGTAGATATGTTTGGTGCAAGAGCTGAAGCAATGAGATCTTGCATTAGGCTCTATTGTACGAAAAGAAAATTATCCAAGGACATAGGCAGAATGCCAGTAATGTTTGAAGATTATTGTAATGAGTTTAAACTTGTGGTAGGAAAAAATGGTTGTGCTAAACTAAGAAAATCTAAAGTACTTTGTGCTAGAGAATATTGCAAACCCAAGAAAAGGTTTAAATAGAAATGTAAAAAACATCACAAGTTTCCAGTTAATAAAAAAAAAGGATAAAAATATCTACAAAAAGGATATTTAAGGCCCCTTAGATTGTTGCAAGAAAGAAGACAAGAGTTCAAAGAAAAATATGGATGAGAACAAAAATGTCCAAAAGGAAAACCCTTGTCTCAATGTAGATGCTACTGGTTATGCGGCAAACCAGGACGTAAACCTACAGCATGTCCAGAAAAGACATCACATCAACCACAATTAAAGATCTTGCTTTGTTCCTAATGACTGGTTTATTTTGAACCTATTTGGGGGGAAGAAATAGATTCAGATGATGAGGTCTATTTGAAGTAGAATCAAAATATTTTGAGGTAGAAATATTTGATTTAGAACTTGAAGAAGATAATCATGAATTGGTTGGATTTCAGAAGTTCCATGAAATGGGGCTATTCTTGTTGAATATTGAACGAGAAATAGATCTAGTAAAATTATCCCAAGAAGAAGGAGGAATGATTCATCAAATACATGATTCAAAGTCCTTTATCAAATTTTAGTTTAGGTAAGCCAATGAGAAGGTCTGTTTGGTATAGTCTTTCTATCATGTATTTGTTGGCATGTCCTAATCTTTTGTGCCACAGTAATGATTCATCATGACTAATTACCCTTGATATCACACAAGTCTACAATATGAACATTTCAATGCCTTTTGCCTAGAACTACAATTGAGTCACGCTAATCTAGGACTGAACAAAAATGAGATTCAAACATAACCTTCATCCCACAAAACTAAATAATACTCAAATGATTATGCTTCAATCCATCAACTAATAGAACATCAGAAATAACTATAGAATGTGGTTGGCCGATCTTACCAATTCCAACTACTCTACCTTTTTTATTATCTTCGAAGGTTACTGTTCCACCATTTTTCTCTTAGAGCTCAATGAACAACTCCTTCTCCCCTGTTGTGTCTTAAGCAACCACTATCAATGTACCACATGGTATTTCATTTCGCTCTCAGACACGCCTACAATGACAAGGTTAAGCTCTAATTTTTAGTACCCATTTCAACATGGGTCTAGGGATTTAGTGGCAGTGAACTTTGGTGCCTATTGCTTCTTGGGTGCCGTTACTATAATATTAGAAGACTGAGTAGCATTTATTATTTCATCTATAGCTTTTGGAAACCAAACCATGGTCTGTTTGATTCTCTATTTTCTTCCAGAAGTGAATTTTGTTTCTTATTTGGCTGAGCACATTTAATCTTTGCTTTCAATCTAAATAAGGTGGACACTAAGATCTTTCCTAGGGTGTTGTTCTCTGCCTTGACTTGCTCGAGTTCACTGATGGTAGGTGGTTTACTCTTGAGCATATTATTTTCATTTTTCAATAATAAGCATTCGTTAGTAGTTTTAAGAAGCTTCTTTTTGTCTCTTTATATTTGGTTTTCAAGGCCTTGAAATTAGCATATAGACTATCTAATTCTTCTTTAAAGCTAGGAGATTCAAATTTAGAAATTACTTCATCTTCATGAATTGCCATGAAGTTGATTATGGACTGGTAGCTTTTTTGATCTACTTTTGCTTGTGTGCTTCATATTCATCGTCATTGTCACTGGCACTTTCATGTAGCATGTTCTCGATCATTTCCCATGTAGTAAGTGCTTTCTTCTTCTTGAATTTCTTCTTGCCACTATTGTTGTTGTTCTTTTTAGGATATGAATTATAATTTTTTTTTTTTGCTCCCCTTGCCTCTTATCTAGCTCTTGGTAGTCAAACTGCATGTGGCTAGCCTTCACACAGTTGTAGTAGCTGGGGACTTTCTTTTTCTTATCCTTGCTTCTGAAGTTTCTAGAATTGCTTCAAGTTTTCTTCTTGAATATGGCCTTGAATCTTCTGCTCAGCATTGCCATGTCATCATCATTTTTAACTCTACTTATTGAAGCTTCACTTTGTAAATCATTGTTTGATTCAACTCTTAATGTTATTATCTTCTTTCTTTTTGGTCCTTTTGAAGCTTTTTGGTTCATCATTATTTCATGGGTCATGAGTGAACCCATGAGTTCTTCTATAGTCATTTTTCCTAAGTCTCTTGTTTCCTGGATAGCTGGGAACTTTGCCATCCATTATCTTGGCAAAGATCTCAGTATCTTCTTCACCATTTTGGGCTCTTTATACTTCTCACCCAGGTTCTTTTAAGTTAATGATCTGTTGAAACTTCCTGAGTCATTTTTGAAATTGTTTCTGATTCCTGCATTTGGAAGGCCACATACTCCTGTACTAACTAGTTGACTTTGGTCTCTTTGACCTAGTTAGTACCTTCATGAGTGACTTATAGTTTTTCCCAAATCTCTTTTATAGTGCAAGAAGATATCTTTTCAAACTCGGATAAGTATAGGGCATAGTTAAGGAAATTCTTTGCCTTGATATCTTGTTGTATTGTTAAAACATCCTCTTTTGTATATTTATCTTCGGTATTGAGGACTACTTCTCCATTCTTGATAATGAGCCACAACTTGTAGTCTGTGGCAATCCGGAAATTTTACATTCTCATCTTCTAATACCCATAGTAGGTACCATCAAAGAATGGGGTCTGGAAGTAGATTGCCCCTCAGCAAAGGTGTTGTGGAGATTTGTGTTGAACCATACCTATTCACTAAGCTTGATTTTAATGATGAACAAAATCACATGAGTGAAAGCTTAAGGTACTGATCTTTATTTCCTAGGTGTGCAGTAGCAAACAATATATTAGGGAATAACATAAGTGGACAACACATACAAAACTAAGTCAAAGATAGGATCCATAAATATATAAAGAAGAAAACAAAAATGCTCAAATAAGAAATAGTGACACTGAAACTTTGAAGAAACGGTGTGTGAAATAACCCCTAAAAATGTCTCAAGAACATTGTCGAAGTCATTCAAACTTATGCTCAAAGTCAGACAAATATCAAGGCTTCAATATCAAGAAAAATCTAAATTTTGCATTGATGAGAATGCAAAATGTCATATTTTATTCTCCTAATACTTCATCTTTTGCACCTATTTGATTCCTAAATATAC